>JAJHSJ010000003.1:14292085-14346394 GCA_021015155.1 Magnolia officinalis
CTAGTAACCAAGTTGGTACTGGTTGGTGCTGAAAAAGCCCCCTGGGACCGTAATGTTTGTGTCTTCACCACGCCAGCTCATTTTAGTGCATGAGAAAAAAAGGCAGATTCAAATCTCAAGTGTGCCACACCGTAAAAAAAAGAAAGAAAATGGTAATTAAACATCCACCATTGAAATTTCTTGGAGGTCACGGAAATGTTTATTTGCATTCCAACTTAGATGGAGAGAAATCACAGTTACACAAATATCAGCTTGATTCAAAAGTTTTATTAGCTTCAGGAAGTTTTTAATGATGAGCTTTCTATCACTACTATTTTCTATCATGTCATCTACAACCTTTACCATTTTTAGGTCTATGTTTAGATGGTGTTTTAAAATAAGCCGGCAAAATAAATGTATAGCATGGTAAAACAAATGCATTATGGTTGAACTTACATGTCTTTTCCCACATTAACCAAACCATACGTAGGGTTGTCAACCTACTGGCCTAGAGCTGTACACGAGTCGAATGGAGTCGAGCTTAGCACAACTCTATTCGGCTCAGCCACCAACTGTTCCTAGCTTGAACTCGGCTCGGCTCGGTTTGGTCAACAGCTCAGGCTAGTTTGAGCTGACTTGGAGCTTGTGCGGCATTTTCTCAAACATATGGAGTGCACCTTCAATCTCTCACAGTATGCAAAACAGCAATAGGCAGCATCAAAATCAAGATACATGATGTTTTTATCATGTAAATTTATTCATTTTTCTTTTTTGTAGTTATCTGTTTCATATCCATACCTTCCTCACACCACACTGATTCTGTGGAGAATGTATGCACCTAAAACAACACTTAGTTCGTTGAGTCATTTCATCAACACTTGGTGAGCAACATCAATATCAAAATAACCGAATCATTGAACTGGTTCGATCCAAGTTCGATACAAGTTGAGGTTCAATCCAAGTCGATTCAAGCTCGGACAAGATTGAACTTGGCTCGAAATTTTCTCAAGCTCCAAAAATCAGCTCGACTCAGTTCGAACTTAGTCTCGAACCAAGTCGAATCGAGCTTTTTCGAGTTTAGTCGAGCGCGTTAACCAAGCTAACTCGGTTTGTATACAGCTCTAACCGAGCCTAGGGTAAGTGATTTTGAACTGTTTTGGGCTAGGCTGTTGGGTCAGGCTTATTCAAAATTCTGATTTTTCAGGCTCGAACCCAGCCCATTGACACCCCTACCAGTATCCACACATGGGTACCGAAGGGGTCACTACGAATCCCATTTGATGTAGAACGGGTCGCGGACAATTACATGGCAAAGATGGATCAGAAAAGGCCCCGGTCGGCGACAGAATGATCTAGACCATCAGACCTAAATCAAGGTCGTAGTCTACGAGACCTTAATCCGGCGTATCGGATGAGTTAGCCGACGAAAAATATATGATTTTGGGGTAGAACGAGCTACTTTAGCCAACCAACCCAGCTATGCTGGGTTGCGACGCTCGGAATTGCGAGAAACCCTGATTTGACGGTCGTTCCCTCCCTGTTCAATTTCGTTTTTACTATAAATAGTAAGTTTTAGTTTGCTTATAACTCTTCATCCGTCGGGCTTTAGGAGTTGCGCCCAACGTGAAAAGAGCTTAGAATATTAGGAGAACAGTTGGTAAAGCCAAATAGGACACTTACTATTTTTGGCCGAAACCTTGCGCACTAGTAGACATCACGACCGTATATAATAGTAAGTTTACTATTTATAGTAAGTCGCGAATTCTAGGAGTCCTAGTTGTAGTTTGATTCTAATTTCTTTCCCATTGCTTAGTACCCTTATTTAAAGGGTTGTGAACTCGTTTTTATGGATTCATTAATCTATTTCAAATTTATTGGAATTTATTTATATTTCCTGCTCTCTTTTCTCGTGGATTCGAGAAAGTCTCTGTGAGGAGTCCAGAGAGGTTCCGTGGATTCGGATATTTATCCTCTTGAGGAAGATGGTGCTCGACCTCACGTCCTCCCCCCTGCGTCACCATTCAATGCCACTCAAATAAGACATTTGTGTGCAAACGGTGGGCCCCACCATAAAGATCACTCATCTTGAAAATGAGGCTGATCCAGCCACTGGATGGCCGAACTCACATGTAGAGCTAGACCATGGTTGTCCATTTATTCCCATTGTGTGGACCACCTGATAACAACCAGGCCTAGTTTTCGTGCCGGATGATTATCACGGGGAGTTTTTCTACTTTTGCATGTCCGACCCAATTGGAATGTTGGTAGTAACGATCGGCCTGCATTGTAGTTAGGGTGCTGTTGATGGCACGTGATCAGTTCGGTTGAACAACCACCCACGTAAAGGTTGGTTGAGCTTTCACTTCCACAGGCGAGTGGACTTGCAGTGCTGTGGAATGGATTGCCTGCAACCTGCGGAAGCTATGTGGGGGGTCCACCATAATGTTTGTGAGAAATCTATCCCATCCATTCATTTTACCCATTTATGTTAGGACAGGAGTCTAAAAATAAGTTAAATTGAAAACTTAAATGGACTAAACATCCACCGTCCAAGCATCCGGGGGTTAGGATAATATTTTTTATTATTTCAGTTCATCCTAGTAGGAATGCGTAATGAATGATTTAGATGGCATATAAACATCACTGTATTTCCCTCCCCACTTCTTGGTGTGTGGGTACTTGGAGTTTTGGATTGGCCTAGTATGATGTGGTAAAACATATGATCAGAGTGAATTTGTTACAAAGATCATGGTGGCCTTGTCAGGGGTACTAAAGCAACTTCAAAATCAAATTATACAAACAATAGGAAAACACAAACAAAACAATCATAAAGAACACACGAATTTATGTAAAAAAAATCATTGCAGGAAAAAATCACAGCACAAAGTGACAAGTAGTCCACTATAAAAATGAATTACAAGAGATGAGATCAATTTACAGATGTAAAAATTTAATTAAAAAAACCCTTCTCTCAAAGCCCTAACCCTTCTTTAGAATAAGTTTGCAATCCCTAATCTTGTGTTACACCGGTTTATATAACCCCAGATCTGAATTTAGGAAATAAAACTATGCACATATGCAAAAACTATGTGCACCATCGGTCTAACCATCACTTGATCCCACAATTTTCGATCAATTAAACATGCTAAAAAATGCCTGGAGAGCTAACATGATATTTCAGATTTATCTCGATCAATCGAGCCTCCATGTTCGGTCGATCGAACCTGTCCAAAACTGTCCAAAATGTTAATTGGAAATTTTTTTAATTTTCTCGATTAATCGAGGTTAGAGTTAATAGATCGAAATTCTATATTTTGGGTGAGCCTAGATTTCGAGTCGAAGCCGTTAGGAAACTTGCTCACTAGATGGATAGCTATCTGTGGAGCGTGCCAGGTCTATGTTTGGAGAGGAACATCTTTGTGGTTCGACCCATCAGATGGATGGCTAGGATTTTGCACATACCTGTCCGACTGAACATGTAGTGCTGTCTACATGAACTGCCTCGCACACTGGCATTGGCTTATACATTCCCTGTTTTATATAATCATCCGTACCTTATTTCCTATAACTAACAAGCTATTACTAATTGCCATGCAAAAAGCCAAGTAAACCCATCCCAAAGAGTCAGTTACAATGCACTCATTAAGGTAGTGTTTCTGCTAGAGAAGGTGAGGTTTTGAATGTTACTGCCTGCTCATGAGTCACATCGAGTCGACCGAGTCATAATGAAGAGAGTTTCTCATTGACTCGGCTTTGAAATGACCAAACTGAGTTGACTCAACGAGTTTTAGAACATGCGTGGAAGAAGGGATGAGCTAACCGTCTCCAGAGTTTTTTGTTTCTCACCTTTCCATGTAGCCGATTATTGGAATTGAAACATCCCAATTAAAATGGGCCATAGGATCATGACCGCTAGTGATTGCCAGAGGTAGAGCTGTACATGAGTCGAGTTAGCTCACTCGAATCGACTCGGAAAAGCTCGACTCGTCTCGGCTTGAAATTGACTTCGGATTGAGTCGAGCTGGTTTTTGGAGCTCAAAAAATTTTCGAGCCGAGTTCGAGCTCAACTCGACTCAGATCGAGCCTCAATTGGAATAGATTCGGATCGAATCAGCTTGGTGACTCAGTTATTTTGATATTGATGTTGCTCGCCGAGTGTTTAATGAAATGATGTAACGGAGTATTGTTTCCGGTGGATACATTCTCCATGAGATCAGCTGGTGGCAAGGAAGGAATGGATATGAAACAAATCACTAAAAAAAACTTTACACTATAAAAACTGCCTTCAAATTTTGATTTTGATGCTGCTTAGCAAGTGTTTGATGAAATACTTGTAAACTACTATTATTGTTTTGTATTCTGTGAGAAAATTGAAGATGCACTTTATGTTTTTGAGAAAATGTCACGCAAGCTTGAACTTGGCTTGCACTGGTCCAAGCTGCTGACTGAACCGAGCCGAGCTGGCCAGTCAAGCTCGAGGATCGAGCCGAATCGAGTTCGAGCTGGGGTTAGCTACTGACCGAGCCGAGTCGAGCTGTGCCAAGCTCGCTCGATTCGATTTTTTATTTTTTTTTTGGTTAGATTGTTAGTACACCTCACCGTCAGTTCACACTTCACTGTTAGCCCACCCCCACTAGGGATTGATACCAAGACCTCAGTGTTGAAACGAGGTATCTTTCACTCAGTCTACCACTCGATTCGACTGTGTACAGCTTTAGCCATGGAGACGGCCCCCAATGGCCGTGGTTTGTGACGCGGGGAAGGACGTGAGGTCGAGCACCGTCTTCCTCAAGAGGATAACTATTCCGAATCCATGGAACTTCTCTGGACTCCTCCAGAGACTTTCTCGAATCCACGAGAAAAGAGAGTAGAAAATAGAAATAAATCTATAAATAATTCAAAATAGATTAATGAATGAATAAAATGAGTTCACAACCCTTTTAAATAAGGGTACTAAGCAATGGGAAAGAAATCAGAATCAAACTACAACTAGGACTCCTAGAATTCACGACTTACTATAAATAGTAAACTTACTATTTATAGACGGTCGTGATGTCTACTAGTGCGCAAGGTTTTCGGCCAAAAATAGTAAGTGTCCTATTTGGCTTCACCAAACCGTTCCCCTAATTATTCTAAGCTCTTTTCACGTTGGGCGCAACTCCTAAAGCCCGACGGATGAAGAGTTATAGTCAACTAAAACTTACTATTTATAGTAAAAAAACGAATTGAAACAGGGAAATGACCATCGAATCAGGGGTTTCTCGCAATCTGAGCGTCGCAACCCAGCATAGCGGGGTTGGTTGGCTAAAGTAGCTCGTTCTACCCCAAAATCATATATTTTACGTCGGCTAACTCATCCCGGATTGCGAGATACGCCTGATTGAAGGTTTGATGGTCCAGATCACTTCTGTCGCCGACCGACCTTTTCTGATCCATCTTTGCCATGTAATTGTCCACGACCCGCTCTACATCAGTCTCCTCCACTTCAAAAGAACTCGTCCTCGAGTTATCATTATGCTCTGGTTCATGATACTCGGTCGGTTTGCGACATTGAAAGTCGTGAGATCGCCATATCATCTGGAAGATCAACAACATAAGCGTTGTCATTGATCTTTCGGATGATTGGTACCGGTCCAATCTTTTTATTCTTCAACTTGTTGTACGTTCCGGTCAAAATCTTTCTTTGCGCAGATGGACCATTACTTGGTCGCCCACCTCGAACACTTTTTGTCGCCGATGCTTTGTCCGCTTGCTCCTTGTACTTTTCATTCGAGGCATGTAGCTTGTTCTGTATCTCCGTATGAATGCCCATGATTTTGTCTGCCATTTGTTCTGCTGCAATGCTCATGCCTGAGAGCTTGGGCAGAGGGACCAAGTCTAGTGTGTGGCGAGGTACTCGTCCGTAAATAACTGGAACGGAGATTTTTCTGTCGAGCGGTTTACCATGTTGTTGAATGCAAACTCCGCTTGAGAGAAAGGCCAAATCCCACTGCTTCAGTTTTTCTCCTGAAATACATCGAAGGAGGTTTCCCAACGTGCGATTCACAACCTCAGTTTGACCGTCAGTCTGTGGGTGGTACGTGCTGCTGAACTGAAGGCGTGTATCGAATCGAGTCCACAAAGTCTACCAAAAGTGGCTTATGAACTTCGTGTCACGGTCGGAAGTAATAGTCTTAGGAACCCTGTGTAGCCGCACAATTTCTCTGAAGAATAGATTCACCACGTGTGTTGCATCGAGAGTCTTCTTGCATGGAATAAAGTGCGCCATCTTGAAAAAACGATCTACTACTACGAACACTGAATCCATGCCGCGTTGTGTTCGTGGGAGACCAAGCACAAAGTTCATAGATAAATCCTCCCAAGGGCTGTCAGGCACGGGTAATGGGGTGTAGAGGCCCGTATTATGAGATTGCCCCTTGGAAGTCTGACAAATATAACAGCGTTGGACTGCCTTCCCACATCACGTACCAATTGCGGCCAGTAATACCGTTCTTCCACAAGAGCTAGCATCTTATCTCGCCCAAGTGTCCACTTAGGCCACCTCTATGTAGCTCTTGGATTATCTGTTCCCTTAGTGAACTCTTTGGATACATAGTCGATTTCTCTTGAAAAGGAACTCGTCTTGTATATGCAGTCACTGGGTGACCTTCCTGACATCTAACCCATGCATCCTTGAAGTCGTCGTCGTCGGCATATATGTCTTTGAGGCGATCGAACCCGATAACTTCATTGCTCATAGTGACTAACAAAGTTGCACGGCGACTCAGCGCATCGGTTACTACTTTGTTCTGTTGCCCTGACTTATGCTTTAGCACGAATGTGAATTCCTTGCAAAAACGAAATCCACCTAGCATGCACACTGTTAATGTTAGTTGACTATTAATAAATTGAGGGCTTGATGGTCCGTGTAAAGTATGAATTCCCTTGAATCAAATAATGTTGCCAGTGTCGTAGTGCCTGGACCACCGCGTACAACTCAATCTCATATATAGACCACTTCTTGCGTGCATCACTAAGTTTCTCACTGTAGAAGGTTATCAGCCTACCTTCTTGAGACGAAACTCCCCCAATCCCGACATATGAGGCATCACATTCGACTTCAAACAGTTTGTCGAAGTTGGGAAGTACAAGAACCGGGGTCGTGGATAATCTACGCTTGATTTCGGCAAAGCTCCTGTCGGCTTCGTCAGTCCACTGAAACTGTCATTTCTTCATGCAATCTGTGATCGATGACACAATGGTACTGAAATTTTTCACGAACCGACGATAGAATGTCGCTAGTCCATGGAAACTTCTTCGCACTTTGTGAATATTTTTGGGAACCGGCCACTCTCTGATTGTCTTCACCTTTTCCTCATCCACTCGAATGCCTGTGGATGTAACCACAAAACCCAAAAATAATAGGCTATCAGTCATGAAGCTACACTTTTTTAAATTGAGGTACAGTTTATTTTCAGTGAGCACTTGAAGGACCTTCTTGAGGTGCTCCATATGGGTGGTTTCGTCTTGACTGTATATCAAAATATCATCAAAATAAACCACAACGAACCGCCCAATGAAAAGTTTCAGAACTTGATTCATCAACCTCATGAATGTGCTAGGCGCATTAGAAAGACCGAAAAGCATAACCATCCATTCATACAATCCTTCCTTGGTCTTAAAAGGCTGTTTTCCACTCATCACCCGGCCGTATTCGAATCTGATGGTATCCGCTCCTTAAGTCCAATTTAGAGAATATTTTTGCGCCCTTTAGCATATCCAACATATCATCCAACCGTGGTATAAGAAACCTGTATTTTATGGTGATCTTGTTGATGGCCCGGCTGTCGACACACATGCGCTAACTCCCATCTTTCTTTGGAGTTAGCAGAGCTGGTACAACAACACATGGGCTCATGCTTTCTCGAATAAGACCCTTACGGATCAGTTCCTCCACTTGTCCCTGCAGAATCTCGCACTCATTCGGGCTCATTCGATAATGAGGACGATTAGGTAAACTGGACCCAGGGACAAGGTCGATATGGTGTTGGATATCTCGCATAGGAGGTAACCCATCTGGAAGATCATCGGGCCAGATTTTTTTGAATTCCTGTAACAAGGGCCTTAGTTTTTTAGGGATGATGGTAGGCTCGAGTTCTTCCCCTTTCACAACTAGTGCATAAGTCTATCCTGTTTCTTTGGATTCTTCCACGAAGTCTCGTATGGTTAAGAGGAAATGACCCTCCACTTTAGAAGTTTCAGGTGGTCCCTCTGGATTCATAGGGGCCAATATAGTCTTCCGGCCATCCTTGACGAAGATATATATGTTATCTCGCCCCTTATGAGTGGCATCACGGTCAGATTGCCAGGGTCGAACGAGTAGTATGTGACATGCTTCCGTGTCAACCACATCGTATACTACTTCATCCTTATAATGTTTGTCAATGGAAAAGATATGGTGCACCGTTCAGTTACCTTTGTTTCGCTGACCTTCTTGATCCAACCAATTGTATATGGAGAGAGATGACGCTCCGTTTTCAATTGTAATTTTTCCATCATGACCCTGGAGACGATGTTCTCGCTGCTGCTCCACTGTCAATGATCACGTCACAAACCTTTCGATTCACCGTACACCTAGTGCGGAAGATGTTATGCCGCTGTGGATGCACTTCTTTTCTTGGCGCATATAATAGTCACCTCACGACGAGCGACTCGCCGTGATCTTGCTGAACTCAACCTGAATCTTCTACCTCGTCCTCGGTGGTATGTTCCTGTTCTTCAATATCTAGATCTTCATAAGCGTTATCAGCACTACCATCATTAATGGCGAGGTTTGCCACTTTTCGCTGGGGACAAGTATTTGACAGGTGGCCTGGTTGGCCACAACGATAGCAGTTGTTGGGCCTTGGCCGAGCATAAGGGTTCGGGATTGTACTTGGACCAGCAACAGTCGATACGCCCCTTTGGGGTCTAGCTTGCCCGCTTCCCTGATCTCGGTTCTCAGACGTAGGAGGTTGAGTGCGTGCTCCTACGGGCTCCTTCCCCTTAGGCTGTGGAGCTCCCTAGGGTGGACCTGCCGCAGCGATCCTCGCAGTACGATAGGCCGTGTGTTAGAACGTTCAAGTTGCGCTTCTGCCCGAGTAGCCATTTGATCGCATCATTCATCGTCCAGACGGACTGCATCTGGACCCGATCCTGGATCGCCATATGCAATCCACCGTTAAATCGGGCGATTTGCTGCGATTCAGTCTAGACCAAATCATTGCACGCCACTAGGTGGTAAAATTCTTCTGCGTACTCTCTCACTGACCGACTACCCTGTCGACAATTTAGTATTGTTGGAATAATACCTGATCGTAATCGCTAGGGAGGAATCGGGCACGTAGTAGCTGCTTCATTCGCTGCCATGTGCGGATTGGTGCTTTCATCTGCGTGGTTCGTGCGAGTTGCAGTTGTTCACACCAAGCTGAAGCTCCTCCTTTCAACTTGTAGGCCACAAGCTTGACCTTCTTTGTTTCAAGGATGTCCATATAGTCAAAAAATCGCTTAACTTCAGACCCAATCGAGAAAATCCTCAATGTGTAGCTGGTCATTGAAGTTAGGAATATCAACCGTATCTTAAAGTCTCGATCTATTCGATCTACCCGATCGCCGTCTTGCCTGGGGTGTTGGAAGATCACGTAATCGATCTCTTCTTCACTGGAGCCCCCGTCCTCAGGGATGGCCCTTGGATACACTATTGGTATTATCCTGCGATCAGGGCGATTACGGGTTTTAGCAATTAGTGGTGGAGGATTACCACCAGGAACACGGAGTTGCCCTAGGGTTTCTACCAAGAGATTCGCTATGCAGTCCATGGAAGCCTGCAGCCCTTGCATGGCTTGTCAATTCTCTTGCTGCGCTGCTTGGAAAGTTGTCGCCGTTAAAGGAAAATTTCCTGGAGCACCGTTTATGGGATTGTTGCTCGACCCGTCGTTAGAAGCTATCGACCCGAGGAGAAACCTCGCTCTGATACCAAACTGACGCAGGAAGGATGTGAGGTCGAGCACCGTCTTCCTCAAGAGGATAACTATTCCGAATCCACGGAACTTCTCTGGACTCCTCACAGAGACTTTCTCGAATCCACGAGAAAAGAGAGCAGAAAATAGAAATAAATCTTATTAAATTCGAAATAGATTAATGAATGAATAAAAATGAGTTCACAACCCTTTAAATAAGGGTACTAAGCAATGGGAAAGAAATCAGAATCAAAGTACAACTAGGGCTCCTAGAATTCGCGACTTACTATAAATAGTAAACTTACTATTTATAGACGGTCGTGATGTCTACTAGTGCGCAAGGTTTTCGGTCAAAAATAGTAAGTGTCCTATTTGGCTTCACCAAACCGTTCCCCTAATTATTCTAAGCTCTTTTCACGTTGGGCGCAACTCCTAAAGCCCGACGGATGAAGAGTTATAGTCAAACTAAAACTTACTATTTATAGTAAAAATGAAATTGAAACAGGGAAACGACCATCGAATCAGGGGTTTCTCGCAATTTCGAGTGTCGCAACCCGACGTAGCGGGTTGGTTGGCTAAAGTAGCTCGTTCTACCCCAAAATTATATATTTTACGTCGGCTAACTCATCCTGGATTGTGAGATACGCCTGATTGAAGGTCTGATGGTCCAGATCACTTCTGTCACCGACTGGGCCTTTTCTGATCCATCTTTGCCATGTAATTGTCCACGACCCGCTCTACATCATTTTGGAAAACCGAAACATGGATCCACTTGTACAAAACTAGAAACACAAACTGCACCATACGAACTTTCACCTGAAGCAGTGTCCTTGCAAGAATCACATTAAAATGATATGAATTTAACCCAGACAATTGATAAAATCAATCCTTTTGTGAAGATCTCCAGATCATCAAAGTAAAATGTGTAGCTCAAATCCAACCATTAGATAAACTTGCATCCTTTTATTCGTGGCCAAAATCAAATGGTATCGATCGAGACAGCTTATCTTCATTTACTTGCAATGTTAGAAAAAATAAAAAAGAAGCTTAGATTGGTGCGTGGGTATCTTTAGGGATAAAACGAAGGGGTCACGAGAAAGGCGACAAGGGATGCCACGTTGATGTAGAGTAGGTCACGGACACTTTTATGGCAAAGATGGACTAGATAAACGCCCGGTTGGAGGCAGCAGTGATCAGAACTGTCATTACCTTAAAATAGTCGTATCTTGCAAATTGGAATGAGTTTTTCAATATATGATATATGATTTTGGGGTAGCTTGATTTTGGGTTAGGAGAAGCTACTTTAGCCAACCAACCCCATTACGCCTGGTTGACCACGCCGGATTTGCGTGATTCCCTCATATCGACGGTCGAAAGTTTATTTTATTTTCGTTTTTACTATAAATAGTAAGTTTTGGTTTGATAGTAAATTTTGATCCTTTGAGTTGTAGGAGTCGTGCCCATAGGGCTTTAAAGTATGAGGAGAATAACGTGGTTAGGCCAAATTGAACACTAACTACTTTTGACCAAAAACCATGAAGTCTAGTAGGAATCATGACCGTTTATAAATAGTAAGTTTACTATTGATAGTAAGTCACGTTTTTAGGGAGTTTAAATCTAAAATTTCATCTTAAGTTTGAGCTCATTATTTAAAGGATTGTAAAGTGGTTTAGTTTTTTGTTTTTTTGTTTGTTTTTTGTTTATTTATTATTATTATTATTATTATTTTTTTAACATCAATCAATTTATTAATTTTTGAATTATTAGAAATCATTTCTATTTTCATCCCTCATGGATTCAAGGAATCTACAAGGAGACAGAGATCGACCTTTGTGGATTCAGAGTTGTTATTCCTGAGGAAGACGGTGATCGACCCCATCATGTCCTTCCCTGCGTCACACGATCCTTGAATATCTACCATTCAGCCTCAAATCCATGATATGCAACCACCTCTTCTTGGTGGCTTTGTAAGGTTTGGTCCACATGATCGGCCGTTGCTCTAACTCTGGCCTTCGTAAGATCAAGAGCTGGGAGGGCAGTCAATTTCAAGTAATAATACTCCAAAACAATACACATCAGACAGAAAAACCAAAGCTCAGCAAAGATATGCAGAATCATGAGAACATGGTAGAGGTTATATACAATTGTCCACCTAGGAATAACTAAAGTTTGCTACAGTTTTGATTTTCCACAAGTGGGGCCCACAGTTTAGTGATCCACGCTGTTGATATGATGGCCCCCACCACGGACTGCCCATGTACCAAAAGTCCTCCAGATTGTAAGACACTACCTATTGGAACTTTGGAGTTTTGCAGTTCAATATTGTTGAATGCTGCTATTATCATTCGCAGCTGTTCTTATTTTCTGGCGACCGATTGAAGCGTTTCGAGTTCCTGTTGTGGGAAATTTTTAGTTACTTCCTTGGGGAATAATTACTCCGAACGGATCGAAGCTCTCTAGACTCCTTATAGAGCTTCCTTGAATCCATGAGGGATAAAAGCAGGAATAATTTCTAATAAATTTAAAATAATTTGATTGATGTTAAAAACAAAATTACAAACCTTTAAATAATGAGCTCAAGCCTAGGACGGGGTTTTAGACACAGACTCCAACTCAAACACCTGACTTACTATAAATAGTGACTCTATTCCTACTAGATTTCATGGTTTTCCGCAAAAAATAGTAAGTGCCCAATTTGGCCCAACCATGTTATTCTCCTAACTTTACTAAGCCATTTTCATGTTGGGCACGACTACTACAACTCAAAGGATCAAAAGTTATACTCCAACTAAAACTTACTATTTATAGTAAAAACGAAAATTAATGAGACTTTTGACCATTGATTTGATGAAATCTCACAAATACGGCATGAACAACCTGCCATAGCGGGGTTGGTTGGCTTAAGTAAGTTATCCTACACCAAAATCATATATATATGTCAAAAAAATCATTCTGATTTGCGAGATACAACTGATTTATGATTCTGACAGTCTGGATCATTTCCGCCTTCAATTGGGCCTTCTCTGGTCTATCTTTGCCATGAAAGTGTTTGCGATCCGCTCTACATTACCATCAGTGGGCCACCCTTCTTTTGACCATACGAACTGTGGCCTCACTTGTTGAAACAGGAAAGCCAAGCAAACTATAGATACTATTACCTGGTTGAATTTCGTGAACTCCCTCAACATTGTAACTCTGGTTTTGAACATATAAACCAAAGGTACAGAAAACTTTTATACATAAGGCTGAGTTTGGATGTTCTATTGAATTGAATTGCAATACTTCAATTTCAATTAAAAGAAATGAGGATGGCCCCCCTACTTCTAATAACTGATTGTTGACATTTCATCTGTAATGCATTGAATGAAATTACAACCAAGTTCAATTAAGTGCCCAAACAAAGCATTTGAATGCTGCTTAACAAGGAATTACATGATCCTCAAGTGCGGTCCACGATCTGGTGATCAAGACTGTTCAACTGATGGGCCCAAGAACGGATGGACAATGGCCAAAAATCTCCTCAGCAGGATTATCCGAATTTCCTAGCCCTTCCACTGATGGCGTGCAAATAGAAGTCTTGGAAAAGAAGAACAGAAACAGTCCACATTCAACTGGAAAAAGGGTTCCAAAGATTGGATTCGTATTATCTTCCAATTACAGCTATTTTGTTTGTTTGTTAATAATACATCACTGCGAGGTTCATCAGATTAACGGTTTGGATAATGGCAATCTAGCAATGCTCACCTATCCTTAAGGCCCAACCGTTCTTGTTGTTAAATGCAAGTGGACCGCAGTGGGCTATGTCCTTTGCCAAGACAACATTAGGAGTTTTTCCATCAAAGTACTGTAAGAGGAAATAAATGAGAGTTTAAAACTTGGAATTATTATCTGAAAACCTATCCATTCAATGATTTATTCATTAGTAAATAGTACATTAAATTGGCAAGATTTATGTCTTGTTTGGATGTTCAATAAAAATTGATATGATAAAGAGGAAACAACCAAAAACAAATATACCCCAGCCATTCATAACAAGTACTAGCGTGCCAAATTGCAATTAGGATAATTTCAAATCCAACTATCAATAAATGAAATTGCAATTATATGTTCGGTTGTCACCCCAAGCTAGAACAGCTCCACCCCTAACTTTCATGTGTTGGATATGGGCATGTGGGGCCTATTTATGGACAACTACTAGTGAGTGGGTCCCACACAGTTTTCCGTGGGTTTATCTCTGTGTAGGGACCATTTTTATCTTGAAATTCAAATTCAAATTTTAACTGAAAGAAGTTTGTGATAAGACAAAGATTTAGTATATGATTAGAGCTTAGCCCTTACAATGTCCAAACACTTAATCCTCTCGGATCCTCTACAAATAGGGAGGCATTCTCTTGGTAAGTACTAAATGCATCTTGAAATTTTTTTAAAGAGAAAATTAAGAGAAATAATGAGGGAATACATGATTATTCATTATGTTGGCTTTAGACGATTTAAACCATTGATAGTGTTCAGGAGTAATTCTTATCACGAATTAAAGGGATGAATAGCTATTTTTTGCTCCCGTAGTAGTTATGCAGGTTGCTGGACTAGGGTCGTTTGTCTGTGTAGATTCCATCAGATTCTATAGGCCCACCCATCTAGGCCTTTCACTTTGGCCATTTCCTCTATACTAAATTAAGTGAATTTCCATAGTTCAATTAAGAATCTGCAGTGCTGTTTGGATGCACTATCAAATTGCATTACAATCACTCTATTCATACTGAAGGACCCAACACCATATTGTAATTACATCACATTCCAGTTGCACAAGTTTTGGTCTACCTAAACCAATCTGTAATCAATTAAAAGAAAGGAACATAGATCCAATTTGAGGGATACTAATCTATTATGCACACAAGGAAGTATTGCTCATGATGAGGAAATAAGCACTTAAACCGACATTTGCAACCCTTAATGTAGTCCCCTTAATCAGGAGGTAAGAGGTATTTACAATTTGTTTTGCAATTTATTTCCATTATACATCCAAACACACCCTAAACTGTCTTTTTCACATGCCTATCATAACAAATTAGTGACTAACCACAGTATCCATGACTATTAATTCACTCAGTCTATCCAAACCTGCCGAGCAAACGGTTACAATGGTATCGTGTTCGAGAAATGATCCAGTGGTCCAAGAGTCCAAGTTGTACGAGGAACGTTCACATTCAATCCAGCGACCTGTACTGTATGATAGGCCCAGCATGCAATCTGACAATTCTAACCATCCAATCAATAACCCTAGAAAATTGAATGCCCAGATTTTATCTTCTAAAGACGCATGAAGTCAAGCATTGTGGGGTCTACTTTGTGTGTGTCTGACATCCAATTCCCCTAATGGTTGCAACCCACCGTAAACAACATGAGCTAAAAATCAAGTGATCCAATCATCAGGTGGACCACACTATAAAAACAATGCACACTACCCAAAATGGAAGCGGACTGGCTGGTGTACCACACACTAGCTATATAGCTGCTGTAGGTACGCGTGCGTGCGAAGACGAGCACTAACACTCCTTGAGCTCCGAGTTGCACGAATGGTTCAAAGGAGATCATGGTTACATGGGCCCCACAGTGATGTATTTATCATATATACACTGTTCATCTATTTTTAGAGCATTATCCAAAAACTGAATCATATCCAAAGATCATCTGGACCACATCACAGATAGCAGTGGAGATAATGATTTTCACCGTTAAACAATTCGTAAGGCCCACCATGACGTTTATTTTCATCCAATTTGTTCATAAGGTCACAAAGACCTAATTGAAGAGGAAAAACAAATTTCGTATTGATCCAAAACTTCTGTGACCCCAAAAAGAGTTTCAATGGTAGACGTTCAATCCCCCACTGCTTTTTGCAGTATCGTCCACTTGATTGTTATATCTGTCTTATTTTTCATCTCAGGCCTTAAGACGAGCTCGCCAAATGAATATACAGTTTGGATATAACACATACCTTATGATCAAACCCACAAAACTTGCTGACGTAAATACAACAGCTATATAGCTGGTGTGAGGTACACCAGCCAATCCGCTTCCACTCAAAACCTCCGAATTTAGTAGTGGCCCACCAATGATTGATGGGCCTAATTTGTGATTTGCGGCATGGAAGTCATGATTATTCGATGAGTTGGGTGTCATACAATACTATGGATTCAGTCGGGCTGGTGTAACAATGAGTTTTGTTAGACTGTGACGTGGCACCATTATTCAATCACGTCTGATGAGCCAATAAAATAGCATCACATCATAACCTAATGGAACTTGATGTTAGTCTGGTATGACTGAATCCACTTGCATCATACACATGCAATGTCCCACAATGCTTGATTTGACTATGATTTGACTACTTTTGTAGGAAGAGGAAATAGACAATGGTATTTTGGCCATTTCTCTGAAAATCACTTCAACCCCTAAAGGCATGTCGTAAAATCAGAAATTTTGAGGACCAGTGTGGTGATAAAAATGAGTTCTTGATATTTACCTCTTACATTTTTCTTTGGTACATGGTTATAAGATATTTTATGCTTAAGGTATATTAAAGTTTACCATTAGTTGTGACCATTGATCCTTAAATTAGATGTTGACCATATGAAATGATGCTTTTATTTTTATACTTGTAGAGAAAAAAGAATCCCATTTTATCGTATGTAAACACCATAAAAGTTGTTCATGACATTTGGATGGCTTTGATACAAGAACATTTTAAGTCAAATGCCATGAATGGTCTATCATTGGATGGTCTCATATGACCATGTTAAGACCCGGCCACCTAATAAGTTGTTCAGTTCTCACTCAAAATGAGAATTTTCCTTTGTAAAGTCAAGGATAAAAACACCGTTTCATATGATTAATTAATGATTCAATGTAATGGTCAATTAAATTTATTTAAAGTTCGACTAGTTAGCACAGTATTTTATGATCATGTATGGAAAATGGAGAATTTATTTGAGAATACTAAGAAAAAAGAGATTTAAAAAATAATAATAATAATAATAATAATGCATGGAAAAAAAGAGGGTGTGTATGTCAAAAACATCATGTTGGACGTGTCAAGGTGGGGGCACCTGTGTTGTGGTAGGTGTGCCATGCTGACTGTACCAGATAGATGGGACCCACATTGGGTTGCTCATAGCCCAAATTCTCGAGATCGTCTCGGCATTCTATCAAGAGCCTACAAAACGGACGAACAGGAATCATAGATGACAACAAAGTGAACAGCCACGATTGATGGCGAATGATACCATTCGTTCTAACTTATGTTAATTACCATACATTCGAGCTGTGGAGTGTACAATCCAAACCATGCATCTGGGGCCAACTCCACGAGTCCAGATCAGGAGATGGGCCCCAGCCCAGCCCAGCCCATAAACTGAACAAATCATTATGGGTATGGGGCGGGTCGGGCCCACTGTTTAAATACTCAACCCACTAGTGTTTTTCTTCTAGATAGCCTGAACGGTGTGGGTCTGTAGATCAGGCCATCTGCCTGAAATCTGAAATGAAGCCCTACTACCAGCTCAAAACGGAGTCCAGACCTAGCCCATGGGCTATGATACTCAGTCCAAAAGCAGCCCAATGAGTTGGGCTGGGCTCACTCTCAAAAGTAAGCCCACTGATACTCAAATGTGCGCTATGTATCAGGTCCATGGTTGGTCGGCCTATGTTAATAAAAACTGCCTGAAAAGACAGCAAGCTGCTGAAAAGCCTTGCCCGATAAAGCCTAAATTTATAGTCATAAGTGTTTTGAAGCATACCCCTGCCAGTCTCTAGCCCCGAACAGACAGTTTTGTGGACGGGCCCACCGTGATGTATTTATTTATCCATGTTGTCCATCCCTTTTCTCAATCATTTTAAGGCATGAACACAAAAATGGGACAGATCCAACACTTAAGTCCACCACACCAAATAATAAGCTTGATTTCATTAAATGCAAGAGTCACATGTGGTGTGGTCCATTTGAGCATTGGATCTGCCTTATTTTTGTGTTCATGCCTTAAAATGATATGAAAAAAATGGATGAACAACATGGATAAACAGATACATCATGGTGGGCCTGCCAGAACGGCCCGTTCGGAGCTAGGGGACGCAATCCGCATCCTTGATACACAGCCCTATCCCTCATGTGGCACCCTAATGTGGGGGCGCAGATGGTACTACCCCCACCAGGACCTAGCTAGAGATAGAGGGACCTTTCTGGAGTTCTGTGGTGTCTACATGATATGTGTTTTATCCAAGCTGTTCATCCTTTTGAAATACCATTTCAGTGCATGAGCCCTAAAAGGAAGAAGATTGTAAGCTGGGGAGACCACCCCACAGGAAGCAGCGGTGACAATGACCCCCACCGCTGAAACATTCCTAAAGCCCACCATGATGTTTATTTGCCATCCAATCTGGTCATAAGATCAAATAGACTAGATAAAGGGAAAATATAAATATCAGCTTGATAAAAAACTTCTGTAGCCCTAAGAAATTTTCAATGACAAGCATTCAATCCTCATTGTTTCCTATAGTGTGGCCCACTTGCCTATTCGATCTGCCTCATTTTTGAGCTCATCACTTAAAATGATTTGTTTAAATGAATGGATGGCATAGATAAAATACATGATATGAGGCGTGTCAAAGCCTCTGAAAGGACCACGGTCTTTAGTTAGGTCCTAGTGGGGGTAGTTCCCAATCCCTGCCCTAACATTTCTTTTTTACACACCCACTCACTCACACTACAATGGTTTTTCACCATAATCGGTACTCGAATCTAGGGCTGTCAATGAGCCGAGCCTGGGACATGTCTTGGTCCAGATTTTGAACTGTTTTAGGCCGGGCTGTCAGCTACCCTATTTAAAATTCTGATTTACAGGCCCGAGCCTAGCCCATTGACACCGCTGCTCCAACTCATGACATGGTGCTAAAACTCTTGTGAGTCTACCACTTAGGCATGAATAAGGCCCCTCTCCACCCTCTAACATGACTTTCCTGTGACCCGGAGTTACAAGAATCCTGTAAACCCAAGCATTGTGGCCCACTTGGACATTGCTTGGCTTGTGACCCTGGTGGTCGGTGCTTTATGGACCCTACTATGATGTATATGTTTCATCCAGGCCGTCCATCTATTTTTTCTGGATCATTTTATAATATGATCCCTAAAATAAGGTAGACCCAAATCTCAAGTGGATAACATCATAGGAAACCATGTTATTGAACATGTTGCTCACAAAATCTAGACCACCCTCCGTTCGGATATTCTAACTCCGAGCCGTGTATGAAACCTGAACTTGCACAACACTGGTGAGCAAAGGAGACCCTGGCTTGCACAAGGGACCCTCCGATGCCTAAGTCAGGTCAAGGGAATCTGGGTCAAAGTTGAAGTGTAGAGGGAGAGTGCGAGATATTGCGTACCTGTTCCCTTACCTTATCACCTAAGGCGGGCACGTCCGCGTAACTTGGCGCATCTTAGGGCATGATGAGCATATTCGCCTAACTAGGCGCATCTTAGGGCATTTGCCTCATCTTGCGGGTGATTCGGCTACCCAGTCGTTGTATGGTCGTGTAGACGTAGGTGGTTGAGTAACCGTCGCCAATCGTGTGATAGTGGGACACCTCATGGCCTTCCTCATTAGTGGGCTCCAGTCCGAGTCCTAAATTGAGCACCCCGGCATCAGATCGTTCCGAGCCGACAGCTTCAGCCTCGGATCATTCCAGGATTCCGCTCTGACCTCCGGGCGGACCGACTCAGCCTCGGATCATACCATCTGGGGCCTCGGAACATAACAGTCGTCGAATTGGATGTTCATCTTTCGCCTATACTCAACTCTAAGCTTAGTTCTATGCCTCAAATCGGCTCTGGATTATCTCAGACCTCGGAGCTGAGGCGTCTCCGATCTTCGTATACTCTTCGAGTTCGGACATGGACTCAGAGAGTAAGTATATTCGGAAGATTGGTAGCTTCCTCCGTTGCGCTCCCAACGCGTGCAGTTGTAATCATGGTTTCCATATTCGAAAGGATATGTTCTTGGGGCTTTCTGTCCGTGGGTTATCCTCGAATGGACGCGTGGCAAGGGTTAGGATCTCGAATCGTCAGAGACATTATGAGGGACCATCACGTAAGCCACGAAGAGCGGCTAGGCGACACTTTCACTGCTTGGAGCTCGTTGCCCAATGCTAGGGGCACGTGACTTGGCAGTGCTCAGACTAGTGACCTCCAGCCACGTGTCCTCTGCGGTTGGCTCGTGACGGTCGGCTGCAGTCATCGTATCTCGCCATTAATGCAAGAATCATCCGTGGGTTGTAAAAACCCTAGCACTCGAAGGCGCTCACATTTTCGCTTTCTGAATTTGTGTTGCTGTGGGCTACTTGAGGAAGCGATTTTCGGCGAAGGCGATTTTTAGCGCTTGCAACCTGAGGGAGAGGCGATTCCAACCGATTAACAGTTTCCGGCAGAAGCGATTTTCGGTGACCGTCCGGTGAGTCCTCCCTCTCGTTTATAGTTTACCCTTATTTCCTTCGCTTTTGTGGGATATCGAACGATTCAGAGATGGTCCGAGGCGATTATGCCTTTGAGGATGACCCCTATACCAGGCCAAAGAGCTCAGACGATAGACGAGAGGCCTCAGAAGGCCCCCTTGAGGTTGTACCCCTATACCCTCCGCAAAGGAGGGGCAAAGAAGTTGGGGCTAGGACGCACCACGAGGGCGGGAAGAAGGCCCTTCAAGCCCCCCGAGATTCGATGGAGGGGGCTACAGAGATGCCCGTGAGTGGACGAACTGCAAAGACCATCCCGGGAGGCTCTGTACTGGTCGAGTCCCAGATAGACTGGGTCCGATCAGAATTTGAGATCCCAGACTCCATACAAATATGGGCGCCATAACCCCTTAACACTGCTGGAGCCCCTGCAGAAGGGAAAGTAGCGATCTTCCTCTGCGCCCTACAATGTGGGCTCCGTCTTCCGATGCATCCCTTCATCTGAGCCCTGACGGCATATTTGGGACTGGCCCCAGGCTAGTTTACTCCTAACGCTTAGAGGGTTTTAATATCTTCATACATCATCCGGTGCCATGTCAAGAACCCGGAGCTGACACCAGAAGAGCTGATAAACTTATATTTGGTCAAGCACGATAGTCAGGAATCGTGGTACTATTTCGCGATCCGAGGCAGTAAGGGTTAGGGGCTAGTCCTGCAACTTCCATCCTCTAATAAGGATTGGAAGAACAAGTGGTTTTAAGATTCGGGCAAGTGGGAAGCACCGGTGGCGGAGCTTAGGAATCTACGGACTCAGGTTCCTACCCGATTTACCCTTCCAGGTCGAATCTTGAACAATCCTTTTGCAATGTTTCTTCACTCGCTATACTCTGACCGACGTTTATCTTCATTTTTGCAGATTTCCCGAGAGGCCAACCTCTCTCATCACCTCGGACCAGAAGAATCAGATTGCCAAGGCCAGGGCGCGTTCGAAAGATCTATGCTCCTGGTCGGTCCCGATCACTGCTGATAATCTTTATCGGTCCGGGCTCTGTAAGTCCGAGCCACTCCTTACTTCATTTAGTAAGTGCCCCTTTATTGTGATGAAATTGAAGATCTCTCAGCTCGGACATTAACTCATTGTCCTGTGTGTAAGAATGACCAAGGCCTTCGGATCTCGGAAGAGGAAGGCCGCTCCGTCCGTCGAGGAGATACCGAGGCCGAACCGTGGACAAAGACACTAGTCGGAGGAGGCAGGCAACTCCTCGCAATGGGGGCCCCTCGGCCCCAATTTCTGTTGCTGCAGCTCCGGCTTCAAGTGCTGTAGTTTCGACACACATCGCAGTCGGGGCCGCGGTCGATAACGCTTCGGCTCCAATTCCCCTTCCAGTCGTCGCCCCTCGCGTTCCTGATGCACCTCCACCAGCCCCCGAACCTTGCATAGCCATCCCATCTTCTTCCGAACGGGAGGAGGCCATTCGGATGGTCGACGTGATGCTCTCTCCTCCCAAAGCCGGAGATGATCCCAGAGCTGAGGCCCAAGCTTCAGCAGATAGCGGGACCGAGGCTGGGGGAGCAATGGGGTTAGCTCAGGTCGGAGCCAGTGGGGACGGACTTCCGCTGGACTGTTATATGTTGGGCTTAGTTCACTGGGCTGCGAAGCATGCTCCGGAGGAGGAGATAACAACCCTTCTTACCAAGTCGGATGAGTCCTTCATCAACGATATGACCTCCATCTTCTACTCGATATTTTACTAACCTTTCCTGTCTTCATTCTCTTCTCATCACGTCCGTATGCTTATATTCTTTATTATTATTTTTTTGATTCAATCCATCCCGAAGCTCCTCATGACTCGGGAGAGGTTGAAGGAACTCACTCGAAAGGACAAGGAGATAACGACTCTCAGAGGTGAGGTCAGGACTCTCCGAGATGAGGCTGCATTCCTCCGGATAGAGCAAGCGAAATTGCGCCGGCAGCTCGATGATGAAAAAGCGAGAGAGTTGCAACTCCAGGGGGTCATCGACGACCTTCAGGCAATGATGCGCTATTGCTGCAACTGAGCTGACTGGAGCCAGGGCCCACGCCGACACGCTTGCAAAGGACAATGCCCGATTGGGAGACGTGCTGGAGCGAACCATGGCTGAGGCGGCGGAAGACTTGAGCCGAGCAGTAACTCGGACAAAAGAAGCTCAAGGGGCTGAAGACGAGGCCTCCCTGGCCTTGGCGGTGGACGCGTTTAAGTCCTCGAAGGAGAGAACCGCCGAAGCTACCAAGTTCTATAACTGTGGCTTTGACGCTTGCATAGATGCGGTCCAGGAGCTCTATCTGGAACTCAACCTTGAGCTCCTACTTTCCGAGGACGCGGGGGAGAGACCTACTGAAGACGTCCCTCCGGGCCCGACTCCTGCCTCTCAGCATTCTCCGACCCGATAGTTCTCCTTTTCTTTTAATTCTTTTAAACAATTGTTCAATGGATGATTCTGTGGATGATCTTTTTGACCCTCTAGAGAGGGCGTGATAATCATGGTTGATTTTTTGAATGATGATTGTTAGATGTTAAGTCGTCAATTGTCGAGCTGATTCCTTAGCAGGTCGGCTCATCTCAAGGTCGTCTTCCCATACTTAAGAGACCCCTTGGTTGTTTCGTAGAATTTTACGATGTTGAAATTATAAGGACCGACTCCCTGAGGGGTTAATCCTCCCACGAATGGCGAGCGGTTTTTTGTAGATCCGTTGGTCGTACGACGAGCCGACTCCTTGGCCAAGGAATCGGGTCATTCATTGGCTTTTTCCCTAAATATAAGGGGATCCCTCGATAAGTTTTCATGGGTTAACGTACTAACCCCTTCTCTAAGGGATTAGTCCGTTGAATCGGCCTCTGCTTGTGAGAGGCAATTTTCTCAGTTTGTCAACAAGTCGTTCAAGTAGATATGTAAAAACATATTTTATTGAAAGCTAGCTACTCCGCGGTGTATGCTTATTGAGGGCCTTCAGCGGCCAGTACATCAGGGGTAATAGATTTTCAGTGCTTGACGTTCAAGGGGTGGGGGAGCTGATGCCCTTCGAGATCCTCTAAGTGGTAAGAGCCAGGCTTAGTCGATCGAATCACGCGGTAGGGCCCCTCCCAATTGGGTCCGAGAACCCCAGCCCCCGGCTCTGCAGTATTTTGGAAAACTTGGCGAAGGACCAAGTCTCCTGGACGGAATCGCCAAGTCTTGACCTTGGAGTTGTAGAATCGTGTCACTTGCTGATGTCGAGCAGCGACTCGGAGTTTGGAGACATCTCTAGCTTCCTCAAGTAGGTCCAGATTAGCTGCAATCTGTTAGACGTTCTGACCTTCTTAATAGTTCCTGACCCGAGCTGTAGGGAGGCCAATCTCAACCGACACCATCGCCTCCGAACCGTAGGAGAGTGAAAATGGGGTTTCCCCAGTAGACGACTGAGTTGTAATCCTATAAGCCCAGAGGACGAATGAGAGCTCCTCGGCCCAGTTGCCCTTCGCTCTCTCTAATTTTGTTTTGAAATGGTACTTGATGACTTTGTTAACTGCCTCCACTTGTCCATTGGATTGCGGGTGTTGGAGCGAGGAATACGTATTCAAAATCTCGAGCCCCCGACACATACCTCGGAACTTGTCGTTATCAAACTGCTTGCCGTTATCAGATACAATAGTGTGAGGGATTCGGAACCGACAGATGATGTTATTCTAAATAAAATCAACCACCTTCTGCTCCGTGATTTTTGCGACAGGCTCGGCCTCGGCCCACTTGGTGAAGTAATCGACTGCAACAATAGCAAACTTGACCTGCCCCTTCCCAGTGGGCAGGGGCCCAATGATGTCGATCCCCCATTGGGTGAAAGGCTACGACTCGCTCATGAGGGTCATCTCTTCTGCAGGTTGCCTTGGCACAGCCGCATATCACTAACACTTATCACACCTCTAGACGTAGTTTTTCGAGTCCTCCCTGATGGTCGGCCAGAAATATCCTTGGCGGAGTATTTTCAGAGCCAGGGCCTGACCACCAGAGTGATTTTCGCAGATGCCTTCATGAATCTCCCGAATCACGTAGTCTACCTCATCAGAACAGAGACACCTGAGGTAGGGCTGTGTATGCCCTTTCTTGTACAAGATCCCGTCCAAGACTGTGTACCGTGCAGCTCTGACTCTTAAACGTCTTGCCTTCAACTTGTCCGAGGGGACCTCACCAGATGTGAGGTAATTGTAAATCGGGTCCATCCAGCTCGGTGTGACATTCACTGGGTTGACCGATTCTTGCTCCATTCGGTCAATGTTAGGATGCTTTATGAACTCTACAGGGATGACCCGAGGAATCTTTCCCTCCGTGGCTGAGGCTAGCCTTGTGAGGGCGTCGGCCTAGAAATTCTCTGTTCTCTGTATCTGATTAATAGTGCAGCTCTCAAACTTCTCTATAAACTTTCTAGCCTCGGCCAGATAAGCTACCATCCTGGTCTCCTTGGCCTCATATTCAGTGGAGATGTGATTCACTACCAACTGAGAGTCGCATTGCACCTCGAGGGACTGGACTCTCAGATTGACCACCAGTCTGAGCCCAGCTAATAGAGCTTTGTATTCTGCCTCATTGTTAGAGGCCTTCAACCCTAATATGATCGCGTGCTGGATAGGTGTAGAGTCAGGTGCGACTAAGACTACCCCTGCTCCAGCACGCTTGGCGTTGGATGACCCGTCCAAGAAGAGGGTCCACCTCGGTTCTGACTCTGTATCTTGTCTAGTCGGAGGAGCGTGCGAAGGAGCTGCTTCTGCTTCGGCGCTTGTCCCCTCTACATTTGGGGCAGTGAACTCTGCAATAAAATCGGCCACTGCTTGGCCCTTGATCGCGGTCCTTGGTCGGAACTGAATATCGAACTCCCCGAGTTCGATCGTCCACTTAATTAGCTGTCTTGACACCTCAGGCCTCTTAAGCACTTGCTTGAGGGGAGAGTTGGTCAAAACAACGATAGAGTGAGCCTGGAAGTACGGACGTAACCTCCGAGCCGAAACAACCATGCAGAGTGCCAGCTTCTCCAGAAGCGGGTACCTCATCTCGGCAGATACCATTGCTTTACTCACATAATACACAGGGAGTTGCTTTCCCCCACCTCCCTGATTAGCACGGAGCTGACGGTTGAATCCGAAACTGCCAGGTACAGGAACAAGGACTTGCCTTCTTCAAGCTTGGACAATAGGGGCGGAGAGCCCAAATACTGCTTCAACTAATGGAAGGCTTGTTCACATTTTGATATCCACTTGACCTTCTTATGACCCTTCAATTGTTAAAAGAAGGGAAGGCATTTGTCAGTGGCTCTGGATATGAACTGCCCGAGTGCTACTACTCGTCCGGTGAGGCATTGTATCTCCTTTATAGTCCGAGGTGAGCTCATATCGAGGAGTGCCTTGATCTTGTCAGGATTTACTTCAATGCCTTGCTGACTAACTTGAAACCCGAGGAATTTGCCGGAACCGACTCCGAATGCTCACTTCGCCGGATTCAGCTTCACACGATATTCTCGGAGGATAGAGAAGGTCTCTCCGAGATCTGCTAGATGATCTGACGCCTTGATGCTCTCAACGAGCATGTCGTCAACATAAACCTCCATGGTGCGTCTTATCTACTTGGCAAACATCTCATTCACCAATCTCTGATATGCGGCCCCAGCGTTTTTCAAGCCGAACGGTATAACCCGGTAACAGTAGAGTCCCTTGTTAGTAACGAAGGTAGTCTTCTGCCTGTCTAGAGGGTGCATCGCGATCTGGTTATACCCGGAATAGGCATCCAGGAAGGAGAACAGTTCATGTCCAGTTGTACTGTCTACCAACTGGTCAATCCGAGGCAATGAGAAACTATCCTTGGGGCAGGCCTTGTTCAGGTTCGAGTAATCCACACAAACCGACCACTTCCCATTCGTTTTCTAAACGAGGACCACGTTCGCAATCCAATTTGGATAGTGCACCTCCTCGATGAAGCCAACGCTGAGGAGTTTGGAGACCTCATCGGCTATGGCTGCATATCGCTTGGCGTCGAAGTCTCCTCTTCTATTTCACTGGTTTGTGATCTGGATCCACATTCAACCGGTGAACCATGACGTCGGGAGAGATTCCCGACATGTCCTCGTGTAACCATACGAAGACATCTCTGTATTGCTACAAGAAGGCTAACATCTCAGATCGTTGCTTGGAATTCAATGACATTCCGAGCTGAATGGTTTCGCTCAGATCTACTTCATCGAGCGGCACGACCTCCAAGTCTTCCACTGATGAATCCTCTGTAGGTCCCTTGGGATCGAGGACATTGATAGTGAGGGCCTGCTTCACCGACCCTTTCTTCACTGCTATTGCATAACATTTTTGAGCCTCGCGCTGATCACCTCGGAGGTAGCCTATTCCACCCTCGGTGGAAAACTTCATCATCAGATGGTAAGTGGAGACGATTGCCCTTATTCCATTCAAGGAGGGTCTGCCCAGGATAACGTTATGCACCGATGACACATTAACGACAAGGAAGTCCACCGGACGGTGACTTGATGTCGTCCTTCTCCCGCGGTCACAGGGAGGGAGATGGCTCCTTCGGAGATCACCCTTTCACGGTAAAGCCATGTACAGGGGTTTTCACGGGTCTGAGGCGTGACCTTGGAATCCTCATTCTTTCAAAAGCTTCCGAGTAGATAACATTAGCTGAGCTCCCAGTGTCGACCAGGATGCGGTACACCTTGTGGTTTGCTATGGTCATAGTCACCACTAAAGCGTCGTCATGTGGATGCTGAATTCCACGCGCATCATCTTCCGTGAAGGTCAGACTGCACGAGCTGGCCTAGAGCTCTTTGCTCGGCCTCTTAGTCATGTGGACGTAGTGCTCCGGATCAGACTTCTGAGAATGGGCTTTACGGGCCTTGTTCGAAGTCTCCTCCATCAGATAAACCACCAAAGATGGTACAAATTTCAACTGGCTCTTTTGTAGCATTATTCTGTTGGTCTTGCTCTTCTCTCCGAGCTGTTCTCTCCTCCTTGGTATATTGGCGCAGATGACCCTTACGAATGAGGATCTCGATCTCATCTTTGAGATCCACGCAGTCAGTCGTGTTGTGGCCGTGATCACGATGGAAATGACAATACTTGCGCTTGTCTCGATGATCTGGGTCGGCCTTCATGGAAACGGGCCAATTCAGGAGCTTCTGTCCTCTGATGTCCAGCAGTATTTGTTCTATAGATGTGTTGATGAGAGTGCAGGAACGGAACTTGCCCTCGGGTTTTCTGCTCGGGCGACGATCACGGGGAGCACAGTCGTCTTATTTTTTACTGGATAACTGGAGTTCTTCGTTCCTCAACCTCTTCCCCTTGGTAGTCAGCTCTGCTACTTGAACATTTTTACGAGAGTTTGAGAATTCCTCGGCGTTAGTGTATTTCTGAGCTCTGGTGACGAGCTCAGCCAACGTCTTCGGCGGATTCTTTACAATGGAGAATGTAAACTTCTCCTCTTTCAAACCGCTGAACATGGTAGAGAGCGCCATTTTGTCGTCATAGTCCTCCACCTGCAATGCTTCCTCGTTGAAACGGGCGATGAAGTCCTTCAACGATTCTTTAGGCCCTTGTTTGATGGTGAATAGATGAGTATTCGGCTTCCGACTCTTCTTACCACTTATGAATTGGGTAAGGAATAATCTGCTGAGCTCTGAGAAGGAACCAACGGAATTGGGTTTGAGTTGCCGGTACCAACTCTGAGCGGTTCCAGTGAGGGTGATTAAAAATCCCTTGCACATCATTGTGTCCGTTGTTGTCTGGATTTGCATCCACGAGCAATAAGCCTTTACGTGCTCGGACGGGTCACCAGACCTGGAGTACAAGATGACAGGAGGTATCCGGAACCTTTGCGGCATCACCTCGCTCATGATTGCAGAGGTGAAGGGAGGTTCGATCTCTTCCATCATTGCTTGAACGGCGGCGGAAACAGACGAAGGCTACTGGTTCTGCTATAGTATCAGAACCCAATTATTAAGTTCTACAAACCGCGCCTCCCACGGATCTTTGTTTTCATCCATTATCTCTTGTGGACCCTCTACCTTAGGAGTCCTTCCCCTCATCCTCTCTAGTTCATGACAGAGATCCGTCGGCGCCAGAGCCGAGGTGACCGAATAATTCGTCAGAGCCTGGGTTGTTGTATTCCAAGCAGGAGCTTGGTTTTGGGTCGGGGGAGGATTCTGAACTGAAGCTGGAACTTGAGCAGATTGATGTTGTGACCCTTCGGGTCTCATACTCCGTGGCACGGATTGAACTTCCACCACCGGTCCAACCATTTCTTGAACGGGATGCGGCTGTTGCTCTTGTTGCTGTTTCATCTGATTAATTTCGTCGCGTAGGGCTTGTATCTCGCTTTGCATAGCTCAATACTTACTAGCCTGATAGTGAGAATGCTGGGAAGGTCCTAGAGCTGACTCAGTGTGAAGTAATGAGGAAGACCGAGTCTGATAATTCTGCTCCGTTTCCACAGCTGCGGATTTCTTCTTTCCTCTTGCCATTGTTCTTGAGAATAGGAAACTGACTTTTCGTATCAGTTTCCCACAGACAACGCCAAAAATGTTGCTGACAAAATCTGGACCACCCTCAGTTCGGATTTTCTAACTCCGAACCGTGTATGAAACCTGAACCTGCATAACACTGGTGAGCAAAGGAGACCCTGGCTTGCGCAGGGGACCCTCCGATACCTAAGTCAGGTAAAGGGAATCTGGGTCAAAGTTGAAGTGTAGAGGGAGAGCGTGAGATATTGCGTACTTGTTCCCTTCCCACAAGATGCTATTTATACCTTATCACCTAAGGTGGGCACGTCCGCGTAACTCGGCGCATCTTAAGGCATGATGAGCATATTCGCCTAACTAGGCACATCTTGGGGCATTTGCCTTATCTTGCAAGTGATTCGACTACCTAGTTGTTGTATGGTCGTGCAGACGTACGTGGTTGAGTAACCGTCGCCAATCGTGTGATAGTGGGACACCTCATGACCTTCCTCATTAGTGGGTTCCGGTCTGAGTCCTAAACCGAGCACCCCGGCATCAGATCGTTCCGAGTCGACAACTTCAGCCTCGGATCATTCCAGGATCTCGCTCTGACCTCCGGACGGACCGACTTAGCCTCGGACCATACCATCTGGGGCATCAGAACATAACAGTCGTCGAATCGGATGTTCATCCTTCGCCTATACTCAACTCCAAGCTTACTTCTATGCCTCGAATCGGCTCTGGATTATCTCATACCTCGGAGTTGAGGCGTCTCTGATCTTCCTATAACAGAACACACGCTATTAAAAACTTCTTGGGGCCATAAAAGTTTTGGATGAAGTTGATTTTTTTTCCCCTTCATCTATAATCAGCATGTTGGATGACGTAGGGATGAACGTGATGAGGTCAATTACCGTCTTCCTCAAGAATAACTACTTTGAATCCACGGAGCTTCTCTCACTCCTCACGGAGACTTCTAGAATTTATGAGGAAAAAGAAAGAAAATAGAAATAAATTCTATAAAATTCGAAATTTGATTGATCGATGAAATAAACAAGCTCTCAATCCTTTAAATAGGGATACTAAGCAATGGGATAAATTTCGGAATCAAACTACAACTAAAACTCCTAGAATTCACAACTTACTATAGTCATAAGTGTTGTCTACTATTTATAGACAGTCGTGATGTCTACTAGTGTGCAAGGTTTTCGGCCTAAGTGTCCTATTTGGCTTCACCACGCTATTCTCCTAATTATTCTAATCACTTTTCACATTGGGCACAACTCCTAAAGCCCAATGGATAAAGAGTTATAATCAAACTAAAACTTACTATTTATAGTAAAAACAAAATTAAAACAGGAAACGACCGTCCATCTAATGGTATTTCACAAATCCGGCTTGCGCAACCCGACATAGCAGGTTGGGTGGCTAAAGTAGCTCATCCTACCCCAAAATCATATATGGTACATAGAATAACACATTCTAGATTGTGAGATATGCCCAATTTAAAGTCTAACGGTCTGGATCACTTATGTTGTCAACTGGGCCTTTTCTGATCCATCTTGGCCATGGTACTGTCCACGACCCGCTCTAGATCATTAGGTGTCAAATAAACATTACAGTGGGCCCTAAAAGGTTTTAAATGGTGGACATTCATCACTACTGTTTTCGTATGGTGTGGTCCACTTGAGATTTAGATCTACCTCAGTTTTGGTATTAAGCCCTATAATGATATGAAACAAAAATGGATAGACCGTGTGGATAAAACACATACATTAGGTGGGTCCCACAGAGAACCGACCACGGATGTGGATATGGTACTACCCCCTCCTATTCCGAGCTCAGGACAGGCTAGGGCTCCTAGCACCCCACCATGTTGTTCATTTTTTATCCAACATGTTCACAACGTCATATAAACCTGGATGAAGGGAAAACACAAATATTAAATTGATCCAAAACTTACATGGTATCCAAAAAATTTTCAACGGTAGGATTTTAATCTCCATTGTGTGTCCAATTGAACTTTGGATCTTCCTCATTTTTAGACTCATAATCTAAAATGATATGGATCAATGGATGAACAATGTGGATGAAATCCATACATCATGGAGGCCCCTCCAAGTAGTACCTAATCCGCATCCACCGACCACTAGCCACCCGGCTAGTGGCAGCCTCATTAGCCAAAACCGCGTCTACCTACCATGATGTTTGAGATGCACGGCTCTGATGTGACCCAGTGGAAAAAAGTACATGCATGCACATTTACAGGGGTCCACATTAAAAAAGCAAAGGTTCCTGTAACTAGTGAAAAGCAAAATTTGGGGCATTGAGGGTCCCACATGGCCTCTTTAGTCATTGATGGTGGCCTAATAAAAAAGCAACCCATGTGAATTAGATGTACTCCACGGTCTAAGAGAATTTTTATTTTCACAGCGTTAGTTGTGGCTTAGGGTGAATTTTTTGTTTTTTCAGGCCTCTTTCATTTGATAATAGTAAATTTATATTTTCACATTATTCTTCATTTAATATAAGTGTGACGCTTTTTCATTGGATCACTTAATAATTACATCGGCTATCAATTAAGGCAATAGCTATTCTTATTCACTCCATTCATTCATTTGTCAACTCATTTTAAGGACACGGCGGAACATGAGGGAGATCCAAAACTCAAAGGATGACCACACATCATGAAATAGAAAGAATTGAAGGTCACCATTGAAAGCTTCTTAGGAGCGATGAAAGTTTTGGTTCAAGTGAACATTTGTGTTTTCTCATAATACATGTGGGAATCACGTTGTGAATGCATTGGATAAATTATAAATATTAGGATGAGTGAGAAAGATTTCAACAACGACGTAGATGAAAACGGTCGAGGCACGGGCTCCGTGAGGTTATAATAATGCATGGATTTTAATCTCTTTTATTTAATTGTTTATTCTCATTCATTTAGACTATGAGCCCAAAAATGAGACAAATCGAAAGCTTGAGTGGACCACACCATAGGAAGCAAAGGTGATAATGATGTCCATTGTTAAAACTTTCCTAGGGCCAACCTTAGTGTTTATTTTCCATACAACTTGTTCATAAGATAATGAATGAAAAAAAAACACAAATATCAGCTTGATCAAAACTTCCATGACTCCCAAGAAGTTTTAATGGTCGGCATTCAATCCCTACTGTGTGAACCACTTGAGCCTTGAATCTGCCTAAAAATGGATGGACAGCATGAATAAAACATATACATCATGGTGTGCCCCACATAGCCTCCGTCTGGACCGAGTCCGTCCAGGCAGGGGTTCATGTGCTAAGATGAGCTGGAGAAATGATATAACACAAACGTCGTGGTGGGCCCCAAAGAGAATGCCTACGTGTACGCACGCGCCATGCGCTGGCCTACCTACCTGGTCCTTTTTAATAATAATGATAGTTTTGTTTTAACAAACTATGATTTGATACTCATCTAGGGAAGGAAGACCCCAAAAAGAGTTATCTGATGCACTGGCAGAGTACAAGGATCCATGCACGTATATGCTGTTGCTGTAAACATGGCATAAAAGTACTTCAATCCAAACCACTCAAATCGTTGGCCACACTGCTAATGGCTATTACAAAAAAAAAAAAAAAAAAAAAAAAAAAAAAAAAAAAAAAACACGTTGATTAATGATAGTAAATGACCGTTTCGTGGCCACCAAATGGATGGTTAAAATGGGAAGTTGTCAACAGTTCAACATCAACTAACAGTTCCTTTGATGAAGAGTCACAGACAACCAGTCAAAACTGATATTGTGGCTGAATGAATGGAACGCGGATTCCGTGGGGCCGGAAAAACACCGACTTCGTTGAGGTTGTGACCGTAGAGCCCACCTTGATGTGTGTTGTATATCCACACCGTCCATCTGTTTTTCCAACTCATTTTAGGGAATGAGCCCAAAAACGAAACAGATCCAAATTTCAGGTGGACCACACAACAGAAAATAGTGGTGATTGGATACGTAACCGCTATTGTTTATTTTCCACCCATACTGTTGATAAGGTCACACAGACGTGGATGAAGGGAAAACACAAATACCGTTTTGATCCAAAACTTTTGCGGCCCACAATAAGCCTTTTATGATGAGCATTGAATCACCACTGTTTCTTGGGGCGTGGCCCATTTGATATTTGATCAGCTTCGTTTTTGGGGCCATGCCCTAAAACAAGCTGGCAAACATTAAGGTGGGCCCCGCAGTCACAGCTCTCATAGAGGAAGCGGATTGGCTCGTGTACCACACACCAGCTCTATAGCTGGTGTATTGGTGTCAACAAGTTTTGTGGGTCAAATCATGATGTATGTCTTATATCAAAACCATCCATTCTTGGCTAGCTCGTTTTAAGGCTTAAGCTGAAAAATAAGACCTATATAAAGATCAACTGGACCACACTGCCAAAAAACATTGCAGATTGAACGTCTACCATTGAAACTCTTTTGAGGTTACAGAAGTTTCCGATCAATATGAAATTTGTTTTTCCTCTTCATCCATATATTTTTAACCGTATTAAGATTGGATGGAAAATAAACATTATCGTGGGCCTACTAATTTTTTAACGGTGATATGCTATTTTTGGTGTGGTACATTTGAGCTTTCGATATGATTCATTTTTTTGTCTAATGCTCTCGAAAATTGGATGAACCGTATGGGTATAATAAATACACCATCGTGGGCCCATGTAACTTGGATCTCATTTGAACCGTTGGTACAACTCGGAGCTGGAGGCGCGTCGGCGCTCGTCTTCGCAGGAGACGTATCTACACAGCTATATAGCTGGTGTGTGCTACGCCAGCCAATCCGCTTCCCTCACAGAAGTCCGTATTTCTGGGTCCTGACCGAATCCGCGTTGAAATGAATGACCATAACTGTCCTATGGTTGTCCACCGAATCAACCAGCCAAGCTGAAAAATAGTAGACGGTTCCAAATTCAACAAACACACGTCCATTAATTGAAGTAAAAAATCCACCAACCAATCTGAATTTTGGAGCGTACTCAACGGTCCAAATTCAATGGGTCCCACGATTAGACGGCCTGTATCAAGACACATACACGTCCAACGTATGCACAACACAACACTCGGCCAGAGTATCAATGTTTCATGCTCAAGGCAAAACCAACAAAACCACACCTCCATCAATGCCTCCACTTTAAGAAGCAAAAGATGTTTTCCATCAGAGTGGGGCCCACCAAACATGACTGCATGTGCAGCACTCCACTATCCTACTCATTTCCAACACCTTCCCATATAAATAAATATAAATACACGCGACTTTTCAATATCGCAACAATCGCCTTTAACTGCTCCCTCGTCCCATGTGATAGATTTATATCATATATGCTTTCTTACTCACCCTTTCCAAACCAACAAAACACCAGTCGCTTTCCCTACTGCCAGCCCATTTCTCGAGTAGGATTTACATTTCTACTCGCAGGCCATATGTGCCCACATGCCATAATTTTCTCAAAGATCCAAGCCGTTCAACAAACTATCCCAACCATCTATGCGGCCATGCCAAAATCAGAGAGTAAAACCTCAACGATTGAGCGTTCCGGGCCTGGACTGGTTGATGAACGACCCAGAAGTGTGACAGCAATCAGGATCAGTCCACATTCAACATACTAAGTGTGTTCCACCTAATGATGGGTTGTTACCTGATTTCTGCTTCAGGTCTGCTTGATGAACGGCTGGAAGTGCACTAGCAAATCACAGCATAATAAAACCAATTGAGCGAGTAGCCTTTCCAATGCCATACCTTATCAATTAAGATGCAAGCCACCTTCCTTAATCCATGCAGCTAAATCTGGCCAGCTTGCAATGAAAGGAAGACAAGAATCTTACTCAAACTCGAACATATCCTGAAAAATCATTAAAGAAGGCAACCAAAGAAAAGAGAAAAGAAAAAAGAAAAGAAAACCCACCCACTTTCTATAATTCAATCCAATAACCATTCTTTTAAACAAAAGAAGAAAAAAAAATACATATATAAATTCAAGTGGTAGACAGATCCGTCAACCAGTAAAAGTATCATACAATTACCTCTCTCTCTCTCTCTCTCTCTCTCTCTCTCTCTCTACCTCTACTTCTACCATCATCAAAACCAATCTGTTAGTGTTGCAGCAAAGAATCCAAACCCAACAAGGAAGCTCTCCAGTTTCAGGACTTGAAACACATGATCATGAGAAAACATAAGAAGAGCAGTAAATTGTCAAAAGACAAACATGTTCTTCAATCACACCATCCAATTTAACTGACAACTCACAAGATAGGATGAGGTGGGAAATGGTTTCTCAAATTCTTGTGTGTGTTTTATCGGGCATCCTTTGATTTGAAGGTCCTGGGAATCCCATCAGCATCCATGACTATGCTGCTTTGGGTGCTCCCGAGGCTTGTCATGTGGGTGTAAGGCCCGCCACCGCCTATCATGGATGCACCCATTGTGGATGTTCCTTCATTGGCTCTCCACCGCATTAATCGGTCTGCGAGAGGCTCCTCGTGGCCATCAGCGTCATAGCCATCTTCATCGTCGGGGCTGGCAGGCTTCCACTGTTCTACCATGGGAGATAGAATGTTTACCACATTGCCCATCTCTGGTCTCTGATTAGGATCACGGGCAGTGCAGTGGCCTGCGAGCTCCGCCACATTCAAGATGCTGCTGAATGTTTCCTTGTCCTCATCCTTGTCCTCATCGGGTTTAATGGTGGGGTCCACAATATCCTTGATCTTCATGTCAGCCTTGCTGATGAGAACTCTGCGGAACCACGTGACCAGATTAACTTTTTCCTCAGGCTGTGCGTCATCCAGCACTTTCCTCCCCGTGATCATCTCCATCAAGACGACACCGAATGAGTAGATGTCGGCCTTGGTGGTCACCTTTCCTGTCGCTGTAACAAAATAGAAATTGCAGGTTCAACAAGTAACATTTAGAGTAGCAAATTAGGATCTATGATAGATGAAGTGTTGCACAAAAGCTTCAAAGAGAGATGCCATTCACTAACAAAAAGTGCACAACCACCCAAATCAATGAGAGAATTTAAGTTGGAGAATTGGGTTATCTTGATCAAGACATTTTCCAAGAACCATTAATTCAAAAAGCCTATAAAGAAAAAGAAAAATAAGGAAGAAGAACGCTCTTGCAAAATTTACTAAACATATTAGGTAAATATTAAAACATACCATTGCCAATAACATGTTGCTGATTATATTGGGAATCAAGCATGACAATCAAGACAGTTCCATGGGGAAACAAACCCAGGTCACTAGGAAAATGCATCATGAGGACCATAGGATTGCCAAAAAAGCAATCAAGCCAACAGACAGCATTCTTGTCCAAGAGTGGTCTGATGCACCATTGAATACATGTTAAAAACATTTCAAAAAACGATAGATCCTGGTGTTATATATATATATATATATATATATATTCCAATTTTCTAGATTTTTTTTCAAACTTTTTTTGGGCATAGAAGATATTTTTGGCCAATACGGGCCCTTATCGTCTGATACAGGTCTGTTATGGTCAGATATGTCCCATCCCATATTGTTTTTGGGCATGGGAAATACACCGATCGATACTGTTATTTAAGAACTTGTTTGAGATCCATTCCCTCATGCAACGAGTCAATCAAAGTCCCTCTGAATTCGGGATGCACCAAAGCCCTCTCAAACACCATACACTCAATGCTTTGCTTGAGAGAAGTCAATGGGATGACTTTGTCCTTGAAGATCCTAGCATCTCTCTCTCCAAATACCACACAGAATAGCAAAAGGCGCAAAGCTTCAAAATAATTCCCTCCACAGAAATATGGTCAGCAGCCCATCCGGCCATAACTTCAGAAACAGGTCTACTCATTGCCCAACAGGGTCTAACTATATTGAAAAAAATGATAAAATATCCGTGCAGACTGCCAATGAAAGAATAAAGTGGCGGACAGATTCCTCACTTCTTCCACACATGAAACACATTCAGCGTCGCCATATTCCTCTTTTCAAGGTTGTCAATATTAAGGATTTTGTTCAGAACGAGAGTCCAAATGAAAGGCTTGCACCCTAGGAGGAATGGGAATTTTCCACCCAAACGTGCACGGGGCAAAAGAGAGCTCTCAGTGGTGCATAATTTCAACATGAGACCTCTCAGTTAGCGCTTAAAATTTCATGGATGATTTTACTGTGTATAAAGTACAAACAGTAAGTGCACACTTGAAGATCCATATGGGTAGTAGAATATGCAGAAGGGCTAGTGGATGCTTCTCTACTAGTCTTTGTTCAATTGGTAGGTTCCAAGGTGGGGTTGGTTGCCTAGACTATCATCATCATCATCTAAGCCTTATCCCCACTACTGAATTTTGTTCTGCCATTCCACTCCATCAAGATTCAATAACTATAGTTTTCTTACTACCTGCATCCACATCCTTTTGGGCCTCCCCCTTGCCCTTTTTGAGGCTTCGACTTGCACCAACTCACTCCTAACCAGTGTAGTTCTTCGTTTCCATTGCACATGACCAAACCATCTAAGCAACTTTCCCTCATCTTATTACCCATGAATTTCCTAGTTGCTTCTATAAAAAAAATAAAAAATTTAATGCTACTCCTAAGTTCCCTCCAATGCATTCAATTCTAATTCTATCCTACCTCGTCTTGCCAATCATTCATCACAACATTCTCATTTCAGCTACACTCATCTAGTGAACATGTTCTTCCTTAACGGTCCAACATTCTGTCTCAAAAAAGCATGGCTGGTCTTATACCCCTTCAGTTTGATTGGTACATGAAGGACAAAAATCCAGAGGCACATCTCCATGTCTTCCACCCTAGCTTCAATTCTATGGGCAACAAAATTCTCAATTCTCTCCACTCGTGAATTATTGACCCAAGATATCAAAAAGTGGTCATTTTGAGATACTTCTTGGTCAGCAATCTTCACTAATTCCTCGTCTCCACTCGTACTGTTAATAAAATTGCACTCTATATACTCTTTTTACTTCAATTAATTTTAAATCCTTTACATTCTAAACCATCCCTCCAAAAATCTAGCTGTGTGTTTACGCCCACACCGTTCTCCTCAATCCAAACTATATCATCTTCAAACAATGTACACCATGGAATCTCTTCTTGCAAATGCCTCATTAACTAGACTATACTAGACATTTTTCAATTTTGACTGTCTTGGAATCAAGGGATGTGATGATAGATTTCTAAGAATGCAAATGGGTTCTTAATAATTTGCACAAAGACGACGAAATCTGCTTCAAAGCTCATAGGAGAAAAATGAAGGAGAATCCTTGAAAGGGAGACTGCTATAACTGCACAAGCTAAATAAGCATGGTCGGAAACAAATACAATGTTTTCTTGAAGTTGCGGGCATTTTGACTGATCTAGTAATATCTATAGAGCAACTAACACAAAATTAAGAGCAAGGCACAAAAAAGCACTGGGCTTCTGTAAATTTTCTACAAAATTAGAATGCAAACATCTGGACAGGTTCTAAAGGTTCAACCAATGCAACAAATAACAAATGGTTAAGAGAAAAAAAATCCCAAGATAAGATTATTCCTTATGTTAGTGTTTTTGTCTTTGTTCACTCTCTTTGGGACTGTTCTCACTTCTCACTGCCTTTTTGTATCTGTTTCCTGTTTTAGTAAGTTGCCATTATTCATGATACTAATTAGGGGTGCACACGGTTCGGATCCGGTTCCAAAAGGGATGAGAACTAAAGGTGGCCCCCTTCACATTAACGGTCCAGATTGACAGCTGGCAGGACCAATTCAACTACATCCTTGGCCATTCGGTTCCAGTTTCAAAACCGAAACCGAACCGTGTGCACCCCTAATACTAATAATAAAAACAATTAGGTGCATGCAAAATGTGATTGGCTCACAGTGAGAGAATAATTTGTGATTCTAATCTTAGGGCTTGTTTGTTCACCATTACCATAATAAAGGAAATGTGCAATGATTACAAATTACTTTACCTGTCTCTTGACAACATATGCATTTGACCACTAACTCCTTTGTCTAGTGTATCTAAGGTAAATTTCTATGATGCATTTTTAAATTACTTTCGCATCAAATCATCACCAAAATACACTGATGTTGTTGTTTGAATTCGATATTTTCACAATAATGCCATGAAAATGTACAGTGATTATGAATTACTTGTCTACTAAATACATCTACATTTGACCAATGATTCTCATGTTTGTTTTGGAGTGGTAAAATCATAATGATGACACATTTCCTTTACATTACTAGGATAACTAGTCAAACGAACAGGCCCTTAGTATAATTTCCAAAAATGACGAAATGGTGCTCTTGTGGATGGAAGATAGTTCTTCCTTTCCAATACAACATTGAAGAGCTCGGTTTCGCGATTTCTGAAAATTCAGTATCAGTAGAGAATTTAAAATCTCGAATGATTTCTCTCCACTGCTAAATTGGCATAAGCCAACGAGCCTCAGATACTACATTTCTTTACCAATGCTTGAATTTTGCAGGAAAGAAGGCATACTGACAGGTTGAGATAAAACGGTTTTACCAATACCAACAAAGTAGAACAATTTCAAAATTCAAACAAAACATTACTTCCTTGACTCCTGTAATACATAGTCAATGAACATTCAATGATATTACATATTCTTCCACAATGCCCTTATCAGACATTATTTGAATGTTTGAGTTAGTATGCAAGAACCAAAAAAATGCATATGATTATTTGAATGTTTGAGTTTGAATGCAAGCATCAAAAGAATGCATAGATGGAAGAGAAACCAAAGAAAGTTGAAGCTACACTTACCTGCATACTCAGGTGCAAGGTATCCGAACGTTCCGGCCAACCGCGTCTCCATGGAGTACTTCCCATCTGGAGCAAGCTTAACCAATCCAAAATCTGAAACCTTGGCTCTCATATCATCCCCCAAAGTATATTGGACGGCTTCAAATCACGATGAATGAAGCTCTGATGAGCCAAGCTATGCAAATACTCAATCCCTCTGGCCACATCCAATGCAATCGTAAGCCTCTGCTTCCAACTAAGTATTTCGTAGCCGTGATTTTCCCCTTCAAAGAGATGCTGCCCCAAAGTACCCTGTGGCATGTATTCATAAACCAAAAGCTTCTCGTTCCCGTCCGTGCAATAACCCTTGAGACCGACCAAATGCCGATGTCTGACCTTGGTTAGCACCGCAATCTCTGCCTGGAACTCACTCGTGCCTTTCGAGCTGATTATGCCGGATTCCATCCGCTTCACGGCAACCTGGGACCCGTCATGGAGCACCCCTTTATAAACAACACCAAATCCACCTTTACCTACAATGTTATCTTCACTGAAATTGTTCGTCGCCAGGCGAAGATCGTTGATTGAGATAACCATGCTCCCGATTGCAAACACATTAGCATTGCTATGCCCACTGCTGCTTAAGCTATTCAGTTCGCTTGTCACCACGCCATTCCCATTCATTCCTGTTGCAGTCAGCTTCATCGTTTCCGGCCCATTTAGGAAGCTCTTTCCCTGCCGAGATTTTGATCGCTTCCAGCAAATGAAGATTAACAGACCGATAATTAGAAGAACACCGAGAACAATCCCAACAATCAATCCGACAGAGAATGAAGAGGTCGATTTGCCGCCGGGACTTCCATCTGGGGAAGATGCACTGGACCCACTCCCACCAGAACTCGCACCGCCCCCACCCCCGGTCGAGTCGCTTCCGAGTAGCGGATTACCGGTCGTGTTCAACTTCACACTCAGGTTGAAAACGGGCACCTTCCCTATGAGGTTATTGTTGGATAAGTCAACAGTCTGCAATTGGGACAGACCCGCCAATCCATTCGGGATCGGTCCTGTGAGATTGTTGTTGCTCAAGATCAATGTTTTAAGCGATGTGAGATTCGCGATGGCAGGCGAGATGCTCCCGACCAAATTCTGCTTTGCTAGGCTCAGAACAATGACATTTCCTTGCGAATCGCACGATACAAATGACCACCCACTGCATGGGTCATCACCCGTCCAGGAATCAGAGAGAGTTTGTGGGTACCCAAACCCCGCCGCAACTAAGAGCAGCGTCATCACCCTTGGATCGCAAGGCCCCCCATTGGCATTACAGAAGTTATTGTTGGTTATGGCATTGTCAACCTTCACCGCCGATGCAAAGCTCGGGAACGGACCTTGTAGATTGTTGTTGCCTAATGACACATTCACCAAGCTAGGGAGCGTGAAGATCGATTGCGGCAAAACCCCCGTGAGGCGGTTATCCCGGAGCTGCAGATCAAAGAGCGAGGTGCAATTGGAGAGGTCCGGGACGGGCCCGGTGAAGGAATTGGTCTGCAGCCATACCTGCGACAGCTGGGTCATCGACCCAAGCACATCAATGGGGCCCTCCAGCTTCGTGGTTGACTTCTGGTTGTTGAGCCAGAGGTTCTTGAGGCCGGAGGTGGCGAATGTACGGGGGAGTCCGCCGGTAATGTTGTTGTATGAAAGCCGCAGAGACTGAAGGCTTGGAAGAGAGCCGAAGAAATCAGGGATGGGACCCACGACGTTGGAATTGCTAGCGTAGAACATGGCAAGGCTGGTTGATTGGGAGAGGTCGGGGATTGACCATGGTAATAGAGGGTTGCCATCGAGACTGACGGATTGGAGGCTGGGGAGGTTGTCGAAGAAGGTAGGAGGAATGGAGGAGAACTGGTTCCCGTCGAGGTAGATCTCCTGGAGATTGATAAGGTTGGCAAGGGATGGGAGTGAGCCCGAGAGCGTGTTTTTTCTGAAGGGAGAGGGATGTGAGGGCAGTGAGCTTGTTGAGATCGGACGGCAGAGATCCGCTGATGGATTGGGAGGCGATGTTGATGGAAACGACACGGCCTGACGAACAGGCGACGCCGCTCCATTTCGTGTTTCCGCAGGGATCGGTTGAGGAAAGCCAGCCTTGTGGGCTCGGGGTGAGGAGATTGGCTAGCTTTTGCATGGTGGATAAGTCATCTGGGAAGGTGGCCGGTGATGATGGGGAGATTGAGAGGAGGAAGATGAGGAGAGAGAGAATGAGGTACCGTTTGGCTTCCCCCATTACTGGATTTTGTTTTTCTCTCTCTCTCTTCTAACAGAGAGAATGAGAGGGGTAGAGCTGAGAGGGAGGACGAGACAGAGAGATTGGGATTTGGGGATGAAGGATGAAGAAGGAAACTCTGTTTTCTTTATCTGGCGGGGTATGTGGTGTTTTTGTAGGGATCGACGGCAACGGCCGAAATTTCTTTATTCGGTGGCAAGACGCGTTTTCGGCCTGGATCTCAGTTTTGTTCCGTGGATGGGCAGTGATGGATGGATAGTGTTGGGCCCACGTGGCGGACATGACTTGCCGGAAACGGATTGGCTGCTCCCCCTGCCACCAGCCCGGTTTCTGATGGTCGGTGCTCTGTGGGCCCCACCATGATGTATGTGTTTCATCCATTCCGTTCATCCATTTTTACAGATTATTTTAGGGCTTAATCACAAAAATGAGAGGGATATAAATCTCAGGTGGACCACACCATAGGAAAACAATAGTGATTGGATATCCACTATTAAAATCCTCATAAGGCCCACCATACTGTTTATTTGACATCCAACCTATTGATTAGGTCATACAGAAGGAAAAAAGCAAAGATCATCTTGATCCAAAACTTTTATGGCTCCCAAAAAGTTTACGTTAATTCAACATTGTTTCTTGTAATGTGGTCCATTTGAGATAGGTATATATATTATTTTTTGTCTCATGCCGTAAAATGATCTAAAATAATAGATGGACGGCATGGATGATACACATACATCATGGTAGGGCCCACAGAGCACCGACCACTAGCCATTGGCTCGTGGAGTAGCCAGTCCGTCTCCCGACACGACTTGCCATAAACGGATTGGCTACTCCCCCGCCACCATCCGGGTGGCTGATGGTTGGTATTACGTGGCCCACCAAGATGTATGTGTTTCATCCATTCTGTTCATCCATTTTTATAGATCATTTTACGGGTCAATCCAAAAAATGAGAGAAATATAAATATCATATGAATCACACCACAGGAAAACAATAGTGATTGGATATCTACCATTAAAATCCTCCTAATGCCTACTGTACTGTTTATTTGACATCCAATCTGTTGATTAGTTCATACAGGCCAAGATGAAGGGGAAAAACAAATATCGGCTTGAATCAAAACTTTTGTGGCTCACAAAAGGTTTTTAGTGATCGACGCTCATTCAACACTTTTTCCTATAATGTGGTCCACTTAAGATTTAGATATACCTCATTTTTTTAATCTACTACCATAAAGTGATCTATAAAAATACATGTACGGCATGGATGAAACACATACATCATGGTGGAGCCCACAGAGCACCGACCATCAGCCATTGCCTGGTGGCAGGGGAGTAGCCAATCCGTTTCCGGATTTACCTGCCCTAAGCTCCGTGGGTCCACCATGATGTCTGTTATATCCAGTCCGTCCATCGGTGGTTGCGCCTTGTGCCGGCGAGCGTGGATTGGGTACTACACCACTGTGACCTAGAAGGTCCTGTCCGGGTTCTGTGGGGCCCACCATGATGTTTATGTTTTATCCACCCCGTCCATTCATTTTGAAAGATCATTGTAGCGCATGAGCTCAAAAAGAAAGACAGATTAAAGCTTTAAGTGGCCCACACTACAGGAATCAGTTGGGATTTAAAGCTCGCCGTTGAAAACTTCATTCCGGGCACATAAGCTTTGGATCAAGCTGATATATTTATTTTTTCCTTTATAACGGTCCATGTGACCTTGTAATAAGGTGGATTTAAAATAAACATATCCACTTTTTCATAAGTAGCAATTTAATCTTAATAAACCATGCAAAGTTTTCAAGGGTAGGATTTTAATCTCCAATCTCTCACAGATTCCTTTACAGGAATGTCAGGTCATCGTAGGGCTCTGACTGGGTACTACCCCACCTGGATGTAACCACAGCCGAACGATCATGTCGAGAACTTTGTAGGCCATCATGATGTATATGTTTTATCCACTCCATCTGTTTAATTTGATATATCATTTTATCGTGTGATCCTGAAAAAGAAGCAGATGGAAGGTTCAAGTGGACCACACCACATGAAACGGTGAGGATTGAACTTGCAATGCTGCTGCTAGAGCCCATCTTAATGTTTATTCACCATCTAACTTATTCAACATAGACCTATACGAAGGGAAAACATAAATATCAACTTAATCCAAAACTTCCATGAGCTGAAGAATTTTTTAACACTAAGTTTTCAATCTCCACTACTTCATATGATGTGCTCTATCCGAGCCATTGACCTTCTTCCTTTTTTAGGCTCGTGCTTTAAAATGATTGGTAAAAATGGATGGACGGTCTGGATAAATATACATATTATAGTGGGCCCCATGGACGCCATGACAAGGCCGTCCGTCTCTAGGTAAGTCCTAGCGTGGGTGGTTCTCAGTCCGTGCCCGTCCGGTGGGGGTAGTAACCAATCCGCGCCCGTTGACGGTAGATCCGAGACTCAAGTGCGCCGCACGGAACGGACGCGGATTTTCAGCCAAAGCCTTTCGCAGAAAGTTACTGCACTGGGAACTTAGGTGGGGCCACAGTGATGGGCCGCACTAGAGGAAAAGGTGAGTAGGAGTAAATTCCTACGGTTGAAACCTCCCTGAGGTCGACAGTGATTTCTACATGTCATCTATACCGTTAATAATCGTCATTCCTACTGGGATGAAGTGAAAACACAAATATTACCGTGATTCAAAACTTATGCGGCCTCACAAAATTTTCAACGGTAGACGTTCAATCCTCACATTTTAGGCCGACTTGAGTATGGGATATGCATATTTTTTTAGCCTAATGTTATAAAATGAGCTCACAAAACGGATGGACGGGGTGGATTTCACGTTGGGCCCCACTTAGGTTCCCAGTGCAGAAACTTCCTACGAAATGCTTTTGGCAGTAAATCCGCGCGCGGTACCGGAATCGGATTGGCTTCTGTACCACACACCACAGAAAGGATCAGCTACGCACCCAGCGACTAGCCAGTGGCTAGTGGTCCGTGCTCTGTGGGCCCCACCACGATGTTTGTGTTTCATACATTCCGTCCACACATTCTTACGCATCATTTTATGATACTGTACCAAAAATGAAGTTGATCCAAATCTCAAGTGGACCGCACAATGTTGATTGAACGCCTACTATTAAAAACTTATGGGAGCCACGAAAGTTTTAGATCAAGCTGATATATATATATTTTTTACCTTCATCCAGTCTGTATAACCCAATCAACAGGTTAGATGTTAAATAAACATTACAGTGGGTCCTAGGAGGTTTTTAATTGTGGACATTCAATCACAACTGTTTCCCATGGTGTGGTGGACCTGAGAGTTAAATCTACCTCATTTTTAGAATATAGCGCTAAAATTATCTTTCAAAATGTATGGACGGCATGGATAAAATAAATACATCATGGTGGGTCTACATAGCACCTACCAGTAGCCACCTGGCTGGTGGCAGACTCACTAGCCATACCGCGTCCAAACGAAGGTTGTTTTCCTATTCATTTGAGCCCCCGTGCAAATCAAGGGTGGTCGTCCTCTCACATGTTTTTCCTGTTTTGTGGCCCACTTAACTGTTGGATCTGAGCTGCCGATGTTAATGTATGAGCCAGACATGATGCAGACCCGAGGGTTTTGCAAAGCACACAAACCTGCAAATAAGCTCGTGTACGCACCACATTTGTCAGCATGGCTCATAGTTGCGAGATCCAATCCATTCATCTGGTTGGTCCAACCTTTTACATCTTATCAAAGAAAACAAATCTGGTCCACTCAGCCTCTCGCTCGGGTTAGAAACAGGTGGACAGGTTGGAAAACTTCAACAAGTTTTCTGAGACACACATATATTTGCAAACTGTGGCCCATCTGATGAGTGGATCAAATTGATTCTCCGGATAAGGTATCAATATAGTGCCGCCATCCTAATGGATGGAATAGATCTTGGATCTATCATTCCATGATAATGCATTTGTGGCGTGTACATGAGCTTTAATGCACACGCCGTGTACTTACGGCATCACAAACACGGTTTTACGTGAAGTAATTGTCATAATTATTACTTAAAATATTTGCTTGGCTGGAGTCAAGGAATGGGCAACATCGAAGCCGCGCGAACCATCCTGTCGTAGACTCTGGAATACCGAATCCAAACCCAATTTCAAGAGGCGGATTAGATTGTGTATTGACGTCAGCAAGTTACGTGGGTCTCACCATGAAGTATGTTTTATATCCAAACGTCTATCCATTTGGGGAGCTCGTCTTAAGGCTTGTGACTAAAAGTAAGATAGATATAACTATCAAGTAGACCACACTGAAAAAAGCAGCATGGGATTGAATGTCTACCATTGAAACCCTTTTAGGGGTCACAGAAGTTTTAGATCAATATGAAATTTGTTTATTCTCTTCATACAGGTCTTTTTGACCTTATGAACAGATTGGATGGAAAATAAACATTATGGTGGGCCATACGAAAATTTTAAGGGTGAAAATCAGTATTCCCGCTGCTATTTGTGGTGTGGTTCTGTTGATCTTTCGATATGATTCATTTTTTGGATAATGGTCTAAAATGATCACGAAAAATGGATGAACAGTGTGGATATAATAAATACATCAATGTGGGCCATCTAACTTTGATATCCTTTGAATCGTTATTACAAGTATTCGCACAAGACACACCTAAAGGTGGGCATGTTGGACCCGATCCGGCGGATCCAACCCGACTCGGTACCGTTCCGAACAGAACCGACGGCATAGATCGGCCTGATCGAGTCTGTCCATCCAGATCCGATTGTTTTTCGGATCAGGTTCGGATAGTAGTGTATCCGGACAGAACCGATCCGAAAATCCGGACTGAAGGGTTCCAACCGATCCGACCCGACCCGACCCGGGGATGTAAATATCCCTCTATTTTACAAAAATCCCTGTATCTTTGGCTTTTCGTTTGGCGCCAAAAAAAACCCGCCCAACATACACTTAGCCCCCAACTCTCTCTCTATCTCTCTTTATATGTCTGTCTCTCCCTTTCTGTTGAAGATGAAGGCGAGTAGAAGACTAGTTAGATATGTGATAGATCAAATACCTCTCTTTTTGCCGTTAGATTTTGGAGATTTCTTGTTGGAGAGATATACACTGAGATACGATGGATAGTTGTGGACGGAAGAGAGAAAGAGAAAGAGACCGATAGCAGACATCAATCGAAGAAGGTCGGTGTACAACTGTTTACAGGCGTTGTCTTGACAGCCAGACCCAAAGATGAAGCAGATTGGCTAGTATAACGTTAGCAAGTTCTGTGGCTCTAATCACGAGGTATGTGTTATATCCAAATCGTCCATCCATTTGGCAATATCATATTAAGGGTTGGGACAAAATAAAACAGATCTAACCATTAAGTGGACCACACTACGGAAAGCAACGGGGTATTGAACGTCTACCATTGAAACCCTTTTTGGGTTCACAGAAGTTTTGGATCAACATGAAATTTGTTTTTCCACTTCATTCAGGTCTTTGTGACCTTAAGAACAGATTGGATGGAAAAGAAACATTATGGTGGCCCTACAAATTGTTTAACGGTGAAAATCATCATCTCCGCTGCAATTTATGGTGTGGTCCAGATGATCTTTGGATTTGATTCATTTTTTTTGGATAATGCTTTAAAATGATCTCTAAAAATAGATGAATGGTGTAGATATAGTAAATAGGTCACTGTGGGGCCATGTAACGTGGATCTCCTTTGAACTGTTCGTACAACTCGGAGCTCGAGGAGCGTCAGTGCTCGTCTTCGCACGACATGTGCCTAGATCAGCTAGCTAGCTGGTGCTAGCTGTACTTGGAGGCAGACGAATCGGCTACTCCCCCCCTGGTGGCTGATGGTCGATGCTCTGTGGGCCCCACCATGATGTACGTGTTTCATCCATTCCGTTCATCCATTTTTACAGATCATTTTAGGGCTTGATAAAAAAAAGTATAGGGATATAAATCTTAGGTGGGCCGCACCACCACAAAAAACAATAATGAATGGATATTCACCATTAAAATCCTCTCGAAGGCCACTGTACTGTTTATTTGAAATCCAATCGATTAATTTAGTCATAAAGACCCAGATGAAGGGAAACAATAAATAAGCTTGATCCAAAACTTTTATTGTCCCCAAACGTTTTTAATGGTCAAAATTCATTAAACACTGTTTCCTGTAATGTGGTCCACTTAAGATTGAGATATACTTCATTTTTTTTTTCTTTATGATATATAAAAATAGATGGATGGCATGGATGACACACATACATCATGGTGGGCCCCATAGAACACCAACTACTAGCCACTTGGGAGTTACCATTTATAAAGCTTCTTCAAGAAGTTATCTCTGTTGTGTAAAGCTTCTTCGAGAAGCTATCTGTGTTGTAAAGCTTCTTCAAGAAGCTATCTCTAGTGTAAAGCTTCTTTAATAAGTTAACCGTCTGTTTTTTTCCTAAAATTATGTGGGGCCCATTTTGAACTTTTTTTGGTTTATCCACACCGTCCATCAGTTTTTATCCGAACCTTACTCAATCCGATCCGACTCGGTTTTTCTGACCGAGTCGGAGTCGGATCGATTCAAGCGACTACGAGTTCGGATATGTTCGAGTTAAATGACCCGGATTCGATCACAAATCGGATCGATTTCGGGTCGGGACCTACAAATTTCGAACCTGGTCGAGTTGGACCAAATCCTATCTGGCTTGGTCCGATGCCCAGCTCTACACACACCTGCACTAGCTATATAGCTAGTGTCTAGTACACCAACCAATCCGCTTCCCAATTCTATGTCAGCTAATTACGCCAAGGGTTCAAACTGACAGACCCGTGACCGACCGGACATTGGGTTGGGCTCGGCCAGGATGTATCGGGTTCAATCCAGGCCTTCGGGCTACACAAACACTAACCCGAAAAAACTAGGGTTGGGCTCAAGTTGAGGTCTTGGGTTGCCCACCTGAACCCGATCAACATATAAGTGATAAAGTATAATTGAGTGTGGATCGTCTGTATTGAAGGCACATGAAATTCCATTGTCGTTGGGTGTCATTGGTCCACGCTATTTTCGAGGACTTGAGCTAACAAGATACATTGGACTTCTCTATCCCATATAGATTGCGGGCTACACAACACGACTTTTGAAGGAGTTGTTGTCATGTATTTTTAACTTGTTTGTTTCGAAAAAAAAAAAAAGTACAAGAAGAAAGTTCTTTACAATGAATAATTATATATATATTAATAAAATCATAGGTACATAAAATAAGATGTGTATAGAAGCATAATATATTAATGTAATAATGAAAATATTAGCATATATCCACTCCACCCGACTAAGCCCACTTGAGTCGGGCTTGGGTTGAGAATTCCTAACCCGAGGTTGGGTTGGGTTGGGTTGGTTGGGTTAAGGTTGAAGTATAGGAACACCTTAGATTGGGCTAAAGGTTGAGCACCACCCGATCCAACCTGCCCAACTTTCACAGCCCTAGTTATTTTACATTACCCACTTATGCCGTAAGTAGATTATCTTGGTTTCTACTTATTTAATAGATTAGCATCTCTATTAATAAATGTTTATTTGTTTTTTTTTTTTAAATAAGTTTTTAATTTGAAAATAAACTTTTAATAAAACTTTAATTTTAGAGTTTATTTTTTTGGAAAACTAGTAAAAATTAAACTCTTAAAAAATAAGTGATGGAGAAATAACTTTTTTACAGGATCTTACTGTGCTTAAGCGAATAGGCATTTTTTAACAAATTTATCCTTAAAACTTTTTAAAGTAATTCCCATTTTGCCCTATTCTCTTCTCTATACAATCTTTCAAAGGTGGACTCACATGATGAACAACCCATATTAAAGGTGAAGCTCCACATGATGAATGGTCCACGTTAAGGTGGCTCACATAATGCAAGGTCACATTAAAGGTAGGCCCAATATGATGGATGACTCAAATTAAAGGTGAGACCCATATGATGGATGGTGGACATTGAAGGTGGGACCACATGATGAAAGTTAAACATCAACGATGGGCCCACATGATGAATGACCTATATTAAAGGTTGGGCCCCACATGATGGACGGTCTACAACAAAGGTGGGACCCATATGATGGATGGTGAACATCGAAGGTGGGTCCCACATTATGGATGACCCACATTAATGTAGCCCTACATGATGGACTATCTACATCAAGTGGGCCCACATGATGGATGGTCCATAGCTAAGGTGGGATCCACATGATGGATGGTGAACATCAAAGGTTGGCTTGCATAATGCACGACCCATATTAAAAGGGCTCTCACATGAGGAATGGTCCACATTAAGGTGGGCCCATAATGCATGGTTCACATAAAAGGTAGCTCCACATCAAAGTGTGGCCATGTATGATGGTCAATCCACGTTAAATGGGCCCCACTTGATGCATGGTCCATATAAAAGGTGGGATCAACATGATGGATGATGGACATCAAAGGTGGGCCCACGTGATGGACGATTGACATCAAAGGTGGGCCCACATGATGGACGATTGCATCAAAGGTGGGTCCATATGATGGATGACCCATATTGAAGGTGGGGCCCTAGATAATGAATGGTCCACATCAAGGTGGGCCATTTAATGGATAGAGTGGGCCTCACATGATGGACGACATATATCAAAGTGTGGCCCCTCGTGATGGATTGTCCACATCAAGTGGGCCCCACCTAAAGGGCATTTACAACTAAGGTCTTGTATGATGGACTACCCATATTCAAAGTGGGCTAACATAACATAATCCACATAGAAGGTATCCCACAACGGATGATGGCATCAAAAGTGGGCCCACATGATGGGCAACCCACTTTGAAGGTGGAACCCACGAGATTGACACATTAAATGTGGATTCCACATAATGAATAGTGGACATTAAGGGGCCCCACATAAAGGACAATTAGCATTGATTGTGGGCCCCACATGATGAATGACATACATCAGGTGGACCCCCATATAATGGATGGTCTATGTCAAAGTTCAACCCAAACAACCATCTAAATTGCTCTTATGATGGAGTTGATGTAATCATTAAAATAATATCAACTATCCCTAGAAAAAAGCTCTTATTTGAATGTTTTACAAAATGTGCTTATTTTACATAAGAGTTTTTTTTTTTTTTTTTTTTTAAAGTTTTGAAAACTTGATTTACCAAACGAGCTTATTTAAAACAAGAGCTGAAGCAAAAAAGAGCTTATTAGAGTAGCTTTTATTATATTAGAGTAGAAATGCCAATCTAGCCCTAAGTATGCTTGATAGATATTACATACTAGCTAAAATGTAAAAAAGGTATGTTTGGTTTTTAATATCACATTAGTACTTATCTCTCAAATTTGTTTGGTCCACCTTTAATATTCACCATACATCATGTGGCCCAACCTTTGATGTGGAATGTTCATTATGTTGGGCCCACTTGACCTTCTCTTCGATGCGAACCATCCATTTTGTGGGGCCTACCTTCAATGTGGACCATCCACCTTGCGAGCCCACCTTCGACGTGGGCTATCATCATGAGGGGCCCACTTTGGATTGGTCATCTATCATGCGGGCTCGCTTTAGTGTGGACCATCCATCATGCAAGGCCCAACTTTAATTACTGTCATTGTGGGACCATCCATCATGCAAGGCCCAACTTTAAAGTAGCTTGTGCATTAAGCGGCCTGTCTGGGATGTGGATCATTCATCATTAGGGGCTGATCTTCGATGTCAACTGTCTCATGTGAGCCCACCATCATTTTTACTATCCATCACATGGGGCCCACCTTTAATATCCATTGCCCATCATGTGGAGCTCACCTTTGTTGTGGACTATCGATCATGTGGGCCCCACCTTCGATGTGGGTTGTCCATCATGCGAGGTCCACCATGGATGTGGGCCATTCACCAGGGCACCTTTGATGTGGATCGTCCATTATTTGGGGTCCACCATCAAAATAAATTGTCCATCATGTGAGGCCTACTTTCAATGTCCATCGCCCTTCATGTGAAGCCCCACTTTCATGCAAACCATCGATCGTGTGGGCTCCACCTTTGATGTGGCCCATCCATCATGCAGGGCCTGCCTTGGATGTGGGCATGTAGACACCACATTATAAATGAGTAAAATCCACTCATCGACTTCAGTTTGTCGCCAACCGAGACAACTGTACAATTAAAATCACTTCCTAAAGGTAGTCATTGGGGAAGATTGACCTCTACCATAACGTGCAGGTGGCGGGACAATGGAAGAGTACGAGTCCCTAACCACCCACAGAGCACCATCCAATTAACCAGAAAGGAAGCCGCAACTTTGTATACGGTTGTGTGAAATTAGTATTCACAAAAACAGATTTCACATGACCGTATTTGCACAATAAGGTTCCCGCTAACCGTATATGCGCATAACTGTCCCACCCGCCAATAGGAGGCCATCCCGAACCACAAGATACGCTCTGGCCCTGACATTTTCTGGAGGATGCTTGGTCTAGTGATGTTCGATCCTAGCTATACTACTTAGGTGGCCCTCGGTTGTTGCCTATTTAAGGCAACCTAGTGTGACTAAAACTGATATATATATATAATATATATATATATATATATATATATATATATATATAGAGAGAGAGAGCGAGAGAGAGAGAGAGAGAGAGAGAGAGAGTTCGAAAGGAAGAGACAAACCATTGTCAAAGAGTTTAGTTTGAGAAAGTTGGCTCTGCCTAAACATGCTCCGACATTAAGTAACTCCCCATCACCGTTGAAGCATGTACCTAACTTCTATCCACTCGGGAATATTCCTCCTTCAAAGTTTTCTTACCAATCAAAGTCAAAGCTGAAGAAACTCCACAAGTCAACGAGTAGGGTTGGAATCTGCATATTTGACCATCCCTTGTGATAAAAATGGTGTTTAATTTTCTCGTTTTCACCCACATCTCAAAACCAAGCTATATTCCGTTGCACATATACCACTCTAACTTCTCCAACACTAGCACACATCCACATTTATTACTGCTTTGTCCTTTTTTTTTTTTTCGCTTACCGGAGTTTTCGAAAACCTGCATAGTATGGCTTAACACTCTTTCTACCTTGCTATTACTTCCTTTTTCATTTAATTATCACTTTGCCTACCCAGGCTCACGGCTTGACATAGTATGGCTAATCTGTGACATTTGGAAGCTTCCTTGAATCCCCTAAAGGCTGTACAAACCCATAAATAGAGACTGTGCTCAACACGAGTAGAAAAGGGTGCTTGTGCCTTAAAAACCTTCCTTTTTTAACTGAGGCCCTTACCTAGAGTCTACGGTGCTGACCAAACGTAAGAGTCATTCGAGTTGAGGATCTTTCTGTTTCCTCGCTCTCTAAGCGATTCCAAGGCCCTTAGCCAACCGTGGACTTGAAGCCTCATATTGTTGGTGGCGGCTCCAAAACCTCCAAACATCTAAACATGACACTCTACCTACCTTGGAAATGTATTACACAACCAAGAAAATAAAGTAAGCTAAAATAACTGTTAGTGTACTGATTTATGCATCTTATTGGTCAATCACATGAGTCCATGTGTCATGTAGTCAGTTTTGCCTTTGAAGCTGAAGAACGAAGACCAATAGGACAAGACCATCAAAGAGCAAATAACAGTTAAATGAGGTGCCTTGTGACCCTAAGCCTTGACCCAAAATAATCATTGAACTTCTAAATGATCTTGGCTTAGTAAGTAAACCTTATTAATTATCCTTTAGCCTTAGAAACCTAATTAAAATATGATAAGTAAGGCTAGAAGAGTACAGAGCCGTTGTGAAAACATATGTCCAAACAGCAGATTTCGAGTGGTACTCGATCCGATTGAGCATATCTCGAGGGGTTTTCGATGGTATCCCAAGACCCCCTCAATGTCATCGAACAGAGATTCAAATATCCAGCAGGAATTGATCATTTTAATCTAATTTTCTCGATGACATTAAGGCTCTCCTTTGATGATATCGAATGTTTACTTGATGACATTGAATACTAGTCAATGGCATCGAACATGTAACTCAGATATATCGAGCAAGAAATATATCATATTATCTGATTTTCTCGATGGCATCGAGGTACCCTTTGATAGCATCGAATGTACCCTTTGATGGCATCGAAGACCTTTCAATGGCATCGATAGAGCCATTATCTGCCCATTTTCTGACTATTGGAACTCAAACTTCTTATAAAGGGCATTCGGTTCTTGGGCATTTGATGAGTTTTTTTTTAATGCGATAGAAGCTTATGTGAATCC
>JAJHSJ010000003.1:14346494-14446494 GCA_021015155.1 Magnolia officinalis
CCATCGGCGTTGCCTTGTTTTTCCAGTCAACACGGTTTCTTTGTTTTCATGTAATAGCATGGATAAACAGCGCAAATAAAATAGATACATCATGGTGGGGCCTTCAGAGCCTTGACACCAGCTAGTTGGCTGGAGTTGGGGTCCCTGACCAAACTGTCATTATCTCCACTGCTTTCTAGTGTGGTCCACGTAAGCTCTCGATCTGTCTCATTTTTTTTCCCATGCCATAAAATGATCTTGAAAAAAGGATGGACGGCACAAATATAATGCATACATCACAGTCAGGTCCAAAAAATATATTGACATCAACACACTAGGAAGATTAGGTCAGTGGCTTGTGATATTTTCAAAAAACATATATCTGAGGATGGTGAATTTTTGTTGCATCCACATTCAATCTAAATGCAATTTGAAAGTAAATTCCAAAATTTATATTTTTAATACTTACATTCCAAACATAGCGTTAGAAAACATGGGATAAACCCAATCCATGAACAATACCTTACACATGCATTTATTGTAATTTTTGTAATTCCATCCACCTTAATCCCACCTAACACAGCTGGCCTAAGCAGGCCCTAAAAGCCTTCGCAAGCAAACGTAGGTAACCAAGCAGCCCATGCAATTTGATAACCTATAATTCCTTTACAACTTAAAAATTTTATAGGCATCTAAATGACTCATTGAGAGTGTTTGGGGTAAAGGGTTAAGTTTATGTTACATATTTCTTTTTATACCCTCTTCTCCTTAGTTTTACTGATAGGCAAAGAACATGTGGTTCACAGACCCACCTCCAAAACGGCTAGAATAATGGATTTCAACTTCCCACTTGTTATTACTTTTTTCTTATATACTAGTGAAAGTGGCACTAACAATGCGCACACAAAGAAAATGAGATAGAAAAAGTCTGAGAAACTGGAAAGGGAAAGTAAGAACCAAAGAAATTACAAACATGTGTGTCGCATGAAAGAGAGAGAGGGACGTCACACATGGTTACAAAAGTGGATTACCCATCTCCATATTTCCCTTTGCTAGAATGTACTCAGCTTTAAATCTAGTTAGTTTTCTTGGTTGACGTCCTAACATGAGTCCAGGTAACAGATGTATGATTTTACATAATGGCAACAATGGATCCCATAGATCCTCTATTGCACAGTCTTCTTATTAGCATATGCTAAACACAAGACAAGGAGTCCTTGTGACCTACTCATATCGAAAACCTGAAAAGACAAAAACCCTTATTATTGCTTAAATCTAAGTATTTTGAAGGCTTTTTTTTTTTGTAAAGTAAAATTTAAATGGTATATTAGGCAACAACTACATATTTTGATTCTTAAAATATATTCTTGGCTTTATTTAAATTGTCTTCTCATATCCTTTGAATATTTAAACCTTTGTCCTAAAGTATTGATTTTGAGGGCAAAATGTCCAAAAGCTACACGTATTTTGCATGTGAAATGTCAAAAAACCATACCAGCATGAATAGTTTGGAGGGGAATGCCCACCACTGATCTACACTGGGCCTTAACCAAGTTTCAAAATGGCCTGATTTTTTTAGTGTGCCATCATATGGGGCAGGTATTATGTATGAATATACATGATAACATATACACAACACAGTGGGTCTACAAATCAAGGGTTGGTGCTATTCCTAATCGTGTATCCACCAGATTTATGGATCAACCAGGTTTCTAAAGCTGATGACTAAAAGAGGAAGTGTGTATAAGGTGGCTGGAGTGGATGTCATTAACACATCATAGTGGGTCCGCTGCAGTGGTTTGCATCACATTGTGGTGGGAATGTCTACACGTAGTGGACATTTATACCTGATAATTTTCCATTTCCCGGTAGAGAGTGAGGTCTAAAGTCCAACTAGTTGGACCACAAATTACTGTCCTCTCAAGGGATTACTTCCATCCTTTCATGTGTGTGCAACATCTAACTTTTCCAATAGGTGGGCCCAAGAAGAGGACTACTCTGTGCAAAATTAGCCTACTCCACTCTATTGGCCACACCATAGAAAATAATTTCTAGCCATTCATAAATGTAAAAATACTGAGTATGATCCAATTTCTAGCCATTACAGACAGCGACATTAATTGACACCCACGTACTACAACACCTAAAAAGAGAGTACTCGTTAGACAGAGAACGCAATGGCCTGTTGCATTCCTCCATTTACCCTTCTCGCTCTTATACCACTAGTTTGGTTAGTCTAGCTTCCGAGCCGTGCTCCTACCAGTCAACATAGCTTCTTTCTTTTATTGAAAACAGCGGGCTTTCTCTTTCTCCGCATCGATTATAAGTACTGCCTGTAAAGAGACTACTTTCCTGGTGTTTTCTTTTTCTTTTTCTTTTATTTTTTTAAAGATAAGAAGACACTTGTATTTCCTCCAAAAGGACGTGCAGCCTAAAACAATATAGGAAAGGGCCCACACCCAGCCAGAGGAAAAAGAAAATTTGAAAATTGAAAAAGATAAAAAAAAAAAAAAAAAAAAAAAAGGTGCCCACACACCGGGCGAGTAGAGAGAGAGAGGAGATAGAGAGACGAGAGAGAGAGAGAGAGAGAGAGATAGAGAGAGAGAGAGAGAGAGAGAGAGAGAGAGAGAGAGAGAGAGAGAGAGAGAGAGAGAGAGAAGAGAACCCATACCCCAAGTCAGAAAAAAGAGCCCACAAACCCTAGCACGGAAAGGAGAAAGAAGCGATGGACAAAGGCCCACTAGAGAGAACTACAAGGATCCACCGGGAGTAAGAAATGAGGCAAGTTAGTGTAGGAAGGGATGTGATGAAGTCGATCAGTCTTCCTTGGGGGATAACTACTCTTTAAATAAGCTCTTTGTACTCTTCTTGGAACTTCCTTGAATCCAAGAGAGACAAAAGTAGGAATAATTCCTAATAAATTTGAAATAACTTGATTGATGATGATCATAATAATAATAAATTACAACTCCTTAAATAAGAAACTCAAACCTACAATGGAGTTTTAGACAGACTCCAACTCAAACACCCTCAAAATGTGACTTACTATGAATAGTAAACTTATTATTTATAGACGACGTCTATTCCTACTAAACTTCATAGTTTTCCATAAAAAATAGTAAGTGTCCAATTTGGCCCAACCATGTTATTCTCCTAACTTTTCTAAGCCCTTTCATGTTGGGCATGACTTCTACAACTCAAAGGATCATAGCTTCTCGTGCACACTCCATCCTTCTTTTCTACCATCGCCAAGCCCAGAGAAGTTACACAGAACTTGAACTTCTCTGCAGGAACATTCTTGTTGATCATGCTGCCGGATCTAAATCCACATGCCCAACCACCTTTGCTCCTGTCTTCTCAAAAGAAAGAAATACGTAGTCTTCTTACCATCTCACTGCTACTCAATATTACTTGCCGGGGTACTTGCTCACAACATTGATAACCTGTGAAATAATTGGTCTAATCGAGACCATGACATACACTGTCAACCGCATTCGAATAAGGCTCATGAGATATCCTGCTTTTCCTCATCTGTTTTGGGACATGTCCTGAGAAAAACTTGAGGAGAGACGCATAGGGAACTCTCTCCGGCTTTACCTGACCCACCACATCCTTGATCAATACCTACACACAAGGTATTCTCCCCCCCCCCCCCCCCCCCCCCCCCCGATCCTTCATCCTGAACGTCCCACTTAACCGAGTCTTCAGTACACTGATTTCAGACATGTCATAATTGGCGATCCACATGTCATCAATTCCTGACTCACCATGAAGGAATTAAACCACTGCCTGGGCGACAGGTTGAACCACGACCTCCTGCAAAGTCTTTTCTCAGCCTCTTTAACTTCGAACCGCTCTGGTTGCTTCATGTAGATCTGCTCTTCACTTTCCCTTACAGAAGTGCAGACTCCACATCCATCCTTCCAGCTAAAGATCACGTTGGCCAACCAGCGCCAAACACGGATCTAATAGACACTTGCTATACCGTCGGCGCAAATATCTCTGAGAAGCTGATCCCTTCTCTCTGAGCATAACCCTTCGCTACCAACCTCGCCCGTATCTATGCTGTATCCTCCTGAAGATCCACCTGCATCCAACCGCTTTCCGGCCCACTGAAAGCTCCACCAGCTCCCATATGTCAGTCTGGTATAACGAATCCATCACATCGCCTATAGTCACCTTCCACTTCTCAGCACCAGGCTCACCTAGAGCCATCTGAATAGAAGATGAATCCTTCTGCGATATTGGAATCGTCCATGTACCTCGCCGCTATCCTGCGATCATGCCGTGTGATTCTTCTCACAGGTGGCTACTCCACCTGCTCTGTATCCCTGTCCACACGTCTCAGCCTTCCTGCCCTGCTCGCTCATGTGATCATGCCCAACATACCACACACGTGCAGAGGTGGAATCATCTACATCCACTGCAGCTCCACCTTTTGAAGTGCTCCCGATCAACTTGTACAAAGTACCGAGTTGTTGTGCTTTCATGATTACCCGTGCCCCCTTAGATACCTTAAGAGCACCATCAATACCTGTGTACTTGCATCCTTTTGCCTCCAGCACACAAAAAGAAATTAGATTCTGCTTTAAATCAGGAACGTGCCTGACTCAGTCAAGGTACGCTCCACCCCATCAAACTTCTTGATGCACACCGAACCAACAGCCATAACATTACAGGCAAAGCCATTGCCCATAAACACCTGTCCACCATCGCACTGTAGCTGGTGAACCAACTCTGATGAGTAGTCATGTGCAAAGATGCCCCTGTGTCTAGCATCCACTCATCCTTACTATTATTGTATAGCCGTCTAAGCGAAGACACAGACAAAACATCACTATCACATCTACTCGATCCATCTGACATGGCAACATTGGCCTCCCTGTGCGAAGCCTCAGAATCTTCTCTCTTCAATTTAGGATTTCCACAATCCTTCTTCACATATCTTTCCTTCCCACAGTTCTAGCACTTTACCTTTCCTTTACCCTTGCCCTTGGATTTAGATCTAGAACCTGAAGAACCTGTACCTTGTTCAGAATTTCTACACCGTAAATAGTGCATCAGAAGATGTCCTCATGTCGCCGTTTAGCTGTCTCATAGCCTTCCCTTGAAGGGCTGAGATAACGGTGTCGACACTCAGGGTTTTATTCATGCTGCACATAGTGTCCTTGAATGACTCATACGACGCCGGAAGAGAATTCAGTAACATATATGCTTGTTCTTCATCTTTCATCACTTCCTCCATATCCAGCAATTTGCAAACTAATTTATTAAAGTTGATATGAGCCTCCAGATCTCCACCCTCTGCCATCTTGAAGTTATACCACTGCCACTTCAAGTGCAGGCAATTTTCAGAGGATTTTTTCGCATAGACATCCTCTAACTTCACCCATAACTTAGTCACAGTTTTCTCCCTCATGACATTGTAGAGAACCTCATCCGTGAGACATAAACGAATCGATGATAAAGCCTTCTTATCCAGAGTATTCCAATCACCATCAGTCATAGTAGACTTTCGCTCCTCAAGAGCACCATCTTCGCCTTGCTTGATTAAGAAACTCATCATCTTGATCTTCCATAACTCAAAATTATTTTTCCTTGAGTACTTCTCAATCTCATACCTGGTGCTTGCCATTATTACTAATCCCTCATATTTAGATCTGTGCCCAACAATAGCTCTGATACCACTTGTTGGGATTTTTGGCCTTAGATCTAGGATAGCAATCCAATGGCACCAAGCATACAAGAGAATACACAAATTTAACATGGAAAACCCTTTCGGGAAAAAACCACGGCACAAAGCGACAGAATTCCACTATGAAAGCATCAATTACAAAGAGAGAGGACTTACCCGATTCGAACAACCTCGAATCTCACCCTTGCTACACCCTTTGATAACCCTAGAACTCTTTAGAATACCTTTAGGAAGCTTTAACATGCCCTAGAAATACCCTGGGAACACCTATTTATAGTTTAGGAAAATCCGCGATCCGCACAAAATCGTGAAACAAATCTGCGTAACCTACGACTAGTCGTAGATCTCCTACGACTGGTCGTAGCTCACCTACGACTAATCATAGACCTCAGAGAAAAATAGTACAATGCCGCTGTACTTTGAGTTGTGCCAGGACTCGAACCTACGACTGGTTGAGCGCCTCCCACGACCAATAGTGACTGTCCCACGACCGGTCGAACGACCTCAAAAACTTCAAATTAAAGACTTCTCTTAACACATGGTATGTTGATGGCATCAACACTAACTATCATGCATGTCCTCCTTCCTTTGGCATATGTCAAAAAAAATCAATTGATCTATGACTTAGGTGGGCCACATGAGTAGGAATAATTGGGAGAGGATGCCCACCATTGATCTACACTGGAACCCAACCAAGTTTCGAAATGGCCTGATTTTCTGCATGTGACATCATATTGGGTGTGTATTTCATATGAATGGATATGATGGCATATACACCACAGAGTGAATTCACTACACAAATAAAGAGTACGTGTACCCACTCTCAACTATTCCTAACGGAAAATTTTACAACTGTACGACCCATATATGGCCCATTTACATTTTAAAACCTACTTCTTTTTACCTCTCAAGAATAAGCCCCAGATGTACGGATGACTTGCCAAAGGTCGAAAATGCCCTGCTTTTTCCTTCAAGCGGATCGGTGGTGCTCGAAGACGAGCGCTGACGCTCCTCAAGCTCTGAGTTATACGAACGGTTCAAAAGAGATCAAGTTGCATGGACCCCACAGTTATGTATTTATTATATCCACAACGTTCATCCATATTTTGAGATATTTTCGGAGCATTATCAAAAAAAAAAAAAAAAATCATATCCAAAGATCAACTGGACCACACCACAAAGAGCAGTGGAAAAAGTGATTTTCACTGTTAAAAATTTTGTAAGGCCCACCATAACATTTATTTTCCATCCAATCTATTCATAATGTCACAAAGACCTGGATGAAGAGGAAAAACAAACTTCTTAATGATCCAAAACTTCTGTGACCCCCAAAAGGGTTTCAATGGTAGACGTTCAATCCTCCACTGCCTTTTACAGTGTGGTCCACTTGATAGCTAGATTTGTCTCATTTTTCATCTCAAGCCTTAATACGAGTTCGCCAAATAGATGGACGGTTTGGATATAACACATACCTCATAATAGGACCCACAAAAAGCGGTGGGGATTACAACAGCAAAAATAAATAAATAAAACCAGAAACTTATGGCTACAGGATTTTCTATGGCTACGGATAAAACCCGTAGCAATAGTCGTAGCCCCTATTTTTTCGATATGTCCTTTGATATGTATCGAAGGTCTTTCGATATGTATTTCGATATATCGAAGGTATTTCGATATGATCGAAAAAGATCCAGAACTATCCAGCAAGTTTGCCTCAAAAATCTTGCAATTTTCGATATGTATCGAAGGCAGTTCACCTATAGCTACGGTTTAAAACCGTAGCCATAAGTGTAGTCTGTGCCAGTTCATGGCAAAAAAAAAAAATTATTATTATGATTATTACATGGAGAACTTTATTCTACCTACAATTTTCTCTTAATACATGTTTATATATATATATATATATATAGTATATATATAGATATCTATATAATAGATATAATTATAGATATATATATAGATATAAACATATAAAAAAATTTTCTCTTTTTTTTTTCATTCTTTCTTTATTCATTCACAAGAATATCTTCTAAACCAAATTAGTTACTTGACGTAACCTATATGATTTTGGGGTAGGAGAAGCTACTTAGCAACCAACCTGGTTATTTTTCAAGATTCCATCAGTTCGATGGTCGAAAATCCATTTCATTCACTTTGCGGTCATTTTCAATCAGCTCGCGGTCAATTTCATTCACTTCATTTACTTTGCGATCAATTTCATGCATTTCACGGTCAATCCCAACGATTCTCCTTCACTTCACGGTCAATTCCATGCATTTCACGGTCAATTCTCTTCACTTCATGGTCAATTCCATGCATTTCACGGTCAATTCCCTTCACTTCACGGTCAATTCCGTGCATTTCACGGTCAGTCCCCTTCATTTCATAGTCAATTCCATGCATTTCATGGTCAATCCCGACGATTCTGTTTTGATTCACGGTCATTTCCATACATTTCACATTCAATTCCCTTCACTTCACGGTCATTTCCATGCATTTCACAGTCAATCCCGGTGATTCCATTTTGATTCACGGTCATTTCCATGCATTTCACGGTCAATTCCCTTCACTTCACGGTCATTTCCATGCATTTCACGGTCAATTCGCTTCACTTCACGGTCATTTCCATGCATTTCACGGTCAATCCAGCGATTCTGTTTTGATTCACGGTCATTTCCATGCATTTCACGGTCAATTCCCTTTACTTCACGATCATTTCCATGCATTTCACGGTCAATTCGCTTCACTTCACGGTCATTTCCATGCATTTCACGGTCAATTCCGGCGATTCCGTTTTGATTCATGATCATTTTCATGCATTTCACGGTCAATTCCTTTCACTTCACGGTTATTTCCATGCATTTCACGGTCAATTCCCTTCACTTCACGGTCATTTCCTTGCATTTCACAGTCAATCCCGACAATTCTGTGTGGATTCACGGTCATTTCCATGCATTTCACGGTCAATACCCTTCACTTCACGGTCATTTCCATGCATTTCATGGTCAATTCACTTTACTTCACAGTCATTTCCATGCATTTCATGGTCAATCCTGGTGATTCCGTTTCATTTCGCGGTCATTTCCATGCATTTCACGGTCAATTCCCTTCACTTCACGGTCTATTCCATGCATGGAAATGAGCGTGAAATGAAACGGAATCGCCGGGATTGACCGTGAAGTGAAGCAAATTGACCATGAAATGCATGAAAATGACCGTGAAGTGAAGGGAATTGATCGTGAAATGCATGAAAATGTCCGTGAATCAAAACGGAATCGTCGGGATTGACCGTGAAATGCATGGAAATGACCGTGAAGTGAAGCAAATTGATCGTGAAATACATGAAAATGACCGTGAAGTGAAGGGAATTGACCGTGAAATGCATGGAAATGACCATGAATCAAAACGGAATCGTCGGGATTGACCGTGAAATGCATGGAAATGACCGTGAAGTGAAGTAAATTGACCGTGAAATGCATGGAAATGACCGTGAACTGAAGGGAATTGACCGTGAAATGCATGAAAATGACCGTGAATCAAAACGAAATCGACGGGATTGACCGTGAAATGCATGGAAATGACCGTGAAGAAAAGCGAATTGACTGTGAAATGCATGCATGGAAATGACCGTAAAGTGAAGGGAATTGACCGTGAAATGCATGAAAATGACCGTGAATCTAAACGGAATCACCGGAAATGACCGTGAAATGCATGGAAATGACCATGAATCTAAACGGAATTAACCGTGAAATGAAGGAAATTGACCGTGAAATGCACGAAATTGACCGTGAAGTGAAGGGAATTGATCGTGAAATGCATGGAATTGACCGTGAAGTGAAGGGGAATCGCCAGGATTGACCGTGAAATGCATGGAATTGATCGCGAAGTAAATGAAATGAATGAAATTGACCGCGAACTGATTGAAATTGACAGCGAAGTGAATGAAATGGATTTTCGACCATCGACCTGATGGAATCTTGAAAAATAACTAGGTTGGTTGGATAAAGTAGCTTCTCCTACCCCAAAATCATATAGGGTACGTCAAGTAACTAATTTTGGTCTAGAAGATATTCATGTGAAATGAATAAAGAAAGAAATGAAAAAAAAAAAGAGATAAAAAAAAATTTTACATGCTTGTATATACATATTTATATAAATATTTATTAGAGAAAATTGTAGGTAGAATAAAGTTCTCCATGTAAAAAAGTTTTTAAAAAAATTAAAAATTAAAAAAAAAAAAATTGCATGGACAAGCACAGACTACATTTATGGCTACAGTTTTAAACCGTAGCTATAGGTAAAATGACCTTGTATCAAAAATTACAGGATTTTTGAGGCAAACTCGCTGGACAATTCTGGACTTTTTCAATCATATCAAAATGCCTTCGATATACCGAAGTACATATCGAAAGACCTTTGATACGTATCAAAGGACAAATTGAAAAAGCATTAGCTGCGGCTATTGGCTACGGTTATAATCCGTAGCAATAGGTTCCAGGGTTTTTTTTTTTCTTCTTCTCTTGTTTTCTGTTTTAATCCCCACTGCCTTTGTGGGTCCTTTTATGAGGTATGTGTAATATCCAAACCGTCCATCTATTTGGCAAACTCGTATTAAGTCTTGAGACGAAATATAAGACAGATTTAGCTATCAAGTGGACCACACTGTAAAAGGCGGTAGAGGATTAACGTCTACCATTGAAACCCTTTTAGGGGTAGCAGATGTTTTGGATCATTATGAAATTTGTTTCTCCTCTTCATCCAGGTCTTTGTGACCTTATGAATAGATGGGATGGAAAACAAATGTTATAGTGGGCCCTACAAAATTTTTAACGGTGAAAATCAATTTTCCCGTTGCTCTTTGTGGTGTGGTCCAGTTGATCTCTGGGTATCTCGAAACATGAATGAACGTTGTGAATATAATAAATACGTAACTGTGGGGTCATGTAACTTTGATATCTTTTGAACGGTTCGTACAACTCGGAGGTCGAGGAGCGTCAGCGGCCGATCCTCTTGCGGAAGGAAAAGCAGGGGCATTTTCGACCTTTTGCAAGCCGTCCGTACATAAGCTTATTCTTGAAAGTAAAAAGAAGTGGGTTTACAAATGTAAATGGGCCATAAATGGGTCGTACAGTTGTAACTTTGTGATTCCTAACGGCGCACCCACCAAATTTATGTAAACGGATCGCTACTCACCCTCCACTGGCCAATGGCAAGTGGTCGGTGCTCTGGGGCATCACCATGATGCGTGTTTCATCCATGCCTTTCACCCATTCTTCCATGTCATTTTACGGAACGAGATCAAAAATGAGGTTGATCCAAATCTCAAGTGGGTGTTAATTGAACGCCCACCATTAAAAACTTCTCGGGGGCCACAAAAGTTTTGGATCAAGTGATATATATTTTTCCCTTCATCCAAGTCTTTAATTAAGACCTAATCAATAGGTTAGATGTCAAATAACCATTATAGTGAGCCCTAGGAGGTTTTCAATGGTGGACATTCAATCACAATTGTTTTCCCACGATGTGGTCCACCTGAGATTTAGGCCTACCTTGTTTTTTGGATGAAGCGTAAAATTATCTTTAAAACTAGATGGACGGCATGGATAAAACACATACATCATGGTGGGTCCACATAGCACTGACTACTAGCCACTTGGCTGGTAGCAGCGTCACTAGCCAAACCACGTCCCAAATTTATGCATCAATCTGATTTTTAAGTCAATGATTGCACAAGGGAGTGTGTACAAAAGATTTTCCAAGTGGATATCATTAACACATCATGGTGGGGCCCACAGCAAGTGAAAACAGTTACATCTGATAAATTTCCATTTACCAGTGCGTGGGGCTAAGATTTTTGTTTATTGGTGTCGGCATGTATGAATAAATAGCTTATACTTTCTTATTAACAAAGTTACAAGTGGTCCGCTTCAGACTTTTAACTCTTCTATGTCATTGTATATGATCTCAAGAGCTTTTATAAGAGACTTGGTATTTGTTGCAGCAAAAGTCTGTTTAACGGAGTGGGACTGGACTTCCCTTTCACCCTTGATGGATATTGATCTCTCAAAGGTGAGATTTTCTCTATTAACATTTAACAGTCTTCCAACGACAGAGCGGATGAGAATGAGTTTTGCACGTTTTCTTTCTTGTGCCTTAATCTTCCTTCTCTATTAACAGTCTTCCAACGACAGAGCGGATGAGGATGAGTTTTGCACGTTTTCTTTCTTGTGCCTTAATCTTCAAAGGTAGTTGTAACTACTGCTACAATAGAAATTGCTATGATGCAACAATCCATTATCTGCTATCGCCCTGTTGCGGTCGTTTTGCTGCAAATGTGAATTATGTGGCATTTCATTGCTACAATCCATTTAATTAATACAAGGCCATCTTTTGTATGATTTAAATCATTGGATGGCTTCTACAATGCATCAAGGACCTTTCAAGCAGTGAATCTTGGCATTAGATGGATGTGTTAGTCCCTATTTTTATGGTGTGATACATAAGAGAGTGTTTGGTATGCAAAATTTCATGGTATTGAATTGTATTTGGTGGGATATAAATTTCATCTGACATTTGGAATCAATGGGAAAAATTGAATCAATTAATCAAGTTATTTGACTAGAAGTAGGAGATGCAACGAGATTTGATTTTAGGATCGACTACATCTGTTGGCCCAATAATGTATGTGTTTTATTCATGCCCTTCATCCATATACGCCCTTTACATGTGATACTCAAGTTGTATATGAATATGGGTGACCCGCATCAATTGTAAAATCTAATCTATTGATTACAATAACAACATCAGCTAAATGCTAGTTTCAAGTAAAATAATATTTTCCCAAAGGAAGAATACAATCTCAAATGAGGAATTGGATAGTTAAAATACCAAGGTATTTTTGGACATATAATCATTGTATAATAATGGTGTTACTTCCATCTAATGCAATGCTGACGCAGGGAAGGACGTGAGGTCGAGCACCGTCTTCCTCAAGAGGATAACTATTCCGAATCCACGGAACTTCTCTGGACTCCTCACAGAGACTTCTCGAATCCACGAGAAAAGAGAGAAAAATAGAAATAAATTCTAAATAAATTCGAAATAGATTAATGAATCCATAAAACGAGTTCACAACCCTTTAAATAAGGGTACTAAGCAATGAGAAAGAAATCAGAATCAAACTACAACTAGACTCCTAGAATTCGCGACTTACTATAAATAGTAAACTTACTATTTATAGACGGTCGTGATGTCTACTAGTGCGCAAGGTTTTCGGCCAAAAATAGTAAGTGTCCTATTTGGCTTCACCAACCTGTTCTCCTAATTATTCTAAGCTCTTTTCACGTTGGGCGCAACTCCTAAAGCCCGATGGATGAAGAGTTATAAGCAAACTAAAACTTACTATTTATAGTAAAAACGAAATTGAAACAGGAAACGACCGTCAAATCAGGGTTTCTCGCAATTCCGAGCGTCGCAACCCAGCATAGCTGGGTTGGTGGCTAAAGTAGTTCGTTCTACCCCAAAATCATATATTTTTCGTCGGCTAACTCTTCCCGGATTGCGAGATACACCTGATTTAAGGTCTGATGGTCCAGATCACTTCTGTCGCCGACCGGGCCTTTTCTGATCCATCTTTGCCATGTAATTGTCCGCGACCCGCTCTACATCAAATGCCCTAAGTGTAGTGTTGAACCATTGGATTTAACCAAACATGGTTTGAGTTGTGTTTGTAAACCATATTGATTAGATGATTCTGATTGTATATGCAAGATGACCTTACTTGTATTGTGACTTACTGTTACATGACTAGTAGCTTCAATGTTGCATGGAATTAGGCAATGCTTGAGCTCGTGCCTTCTCTTCTCAAGCATTGCTAGAGACTTCAACGGATCAATTTCATTTGAAAAATAAATCATTGTCTTTTGGGAGTACTATCTTGTTGCCACTAATTATAAACATTTTTTTATGAGCTGCCTTGCAATTATAGTTCCACTTCATTTGGTTCCTTTAGTAAGGATGTAGATTACATCTGCAATACTAGAGGGAGCGATACAGAGCCAATAAAAAAGTATCATATGTGCATATATATATATATATATATATATATATATATATATATATATATATAATATATATATATATATATATATATAAAAGCGTGGACCCACGGTAAAAAGAGCAAAATAACCATTTCATGTAGATAAGTTTTTAATTTTTCAGTATGGGTCCCACGCACTTTTTCATTGGCGTTGGACTGAGCGCATGCAATCATTGTCCCTCTAATAGGATCTGCCTGCCAAAGTCCACTGGGCAGGCCTTATGCTAGCGGCTTTCTTTCACTTTTCAGGCTATTCTTTGCTTGCACTTCTATGAAAACAAGGCAACAATGCTTGTTGTTTTTCTACGGATCCACACTGTATATGTGTGGTAGAATACATGTATGTGTGTTTCTTGATAGATCTTCTTGTTAATCTTTTACGTACAGATACACATATAGCTTGTACGCACCTACACTAAGAGCCATGACTTGCAACACAATTGTAGCTATACAAGGAAACTTTTCTAATGAAGAGAGACTTCTTTCCAATACCAACCTGAGGTTGACAAAATAACCAATGTAAACCTACCACCTCAATACGGCCCACTCCTAAGGGGATACGTTTCTTTGAAAACTTGTATCTAAGCCTACAAATATATATATACCTTCACAAGAGGTTCTCTTACACACACTTCCAAGATCTAAGCACTTGTGCCTAACGTTCTCCTCTCTTGCTTTTTTCCCTTTGCTTCAAGGGAAGCTACATATCTTCCCTTGGCTACAACGAAAATAGAGGAGAGGAGACCCACTAGACTTCCGAGTCGACTCAGTCCGGTCCGATTCGACACCTTAAATCAAGATTGGAAATAAGGGGTGACTCAGTGTTTGAGTCATTGAGTCTTAAAATCATGCTTGAACAAATCAGATTTATAGTACTTGTAAAGGATACTAACTTCAGACTTTTGTCTGCATAAAATCAGAATTCTTTCAGGCCCGGCCTTGGCCTTTAAACCATGAGCACAAAAGGATCGATCCCTTTCGAATCTGCCCTCCATTCATAAGAATATTGGCACTTTCCTCCACCTTGACAGGGGTTGTTTCTTGCAATAGTGCATTCAGTAGCCCCACCATTAGGACCCCATGTAAGGGCGCATTTGGTTGCACCAAATATCATGATATTTGGTGCACGGAAATGCACCTTAAAGGACCTACTGTTTACTTGAAAAGTTTCATTTAGACAAGATATGTATCCATGATTTGTCAACAATTATTATTCAAACAATACGCTAATTCCAATAAATTAACAATAACGTTGTTTTAAAAACTAAATGACAGAATGATTTGTTGGTTGTAAAAACCATATTTATTGGCTTTACAAAGCCTCAAGGTAACTTGAAAATTTTGATTGTGTAGAAGGAAGGAAGAGAGAAGAAAAACAACTCTTTCTAAACTCTTTTTTTTTCTGCCGTGTACTCTTCAACTTTCTTTTCACTTGCACAAACTGGATACAAGAGAGCCTATTTATATGCTTTTGAATGAAATGTGAAAAGACAAAAATGCGCCTACTAGGAGCTTCCAACATTAAAAATTCCTAGAAATTACATGAAGCTTTTCATCTTCCAATAGCATCTCCATGGGAAGTGTTGTTGTGCTTTGGAAGATGAACAGTCACCTGGAAAATAGGTTTTGGATTTGCAACTCCAACACTCCCCTTCAAACCAAAACAGGTTTCATTCCAAGCATCGATCTAAGTTTCTTGAATGTATCAATCGACAATGCTTTGGTGAAGATGTCCACCACTTGTTCGGTGATATAATAATACTCTAGCTTCATTGATTTTTACTTCACTTGATCTCTCGAGAAATGATACCTTGTATCAATGTGCTTGCTCTTCCTATGTTGCACTGGATTTTTGGCAAGCTCAATTATCGACTTGTTGTCCACGTATATGACATCACATTCTTCCTGCGGATGCTTTAGCTCCCTAGCATATTCTTTAGCCATATCGTCTCACATACAGTTAGGGGTGTACACAAATCGGGCTAGCCCGGTTAGCTCGCTCGACCCAGCCCGAAAAAGCCCGACTCGGCCCAACCCGAAACTAAGTTCGGGTCCGGACGGGCCAATTTTCTAGGCCTGAAAATGAGTTCAGGCCGAGTTCGAATACCTCCCAGTTCGGCCCGACTCGGTCCGAAATCCGACTCGCCCCTACCCGACCTGACCCGGCCCTGCCCGACCCGTGTATGACTGTATTTAATTTGTATAAAATATTTTATTTTATGCTTTGTCAAATGTATGTAAATGTCCTGACTAGTTAGATTTTTTGTGGAGTCTATAGTTTAATTATCTAAACCGTTGATCGAGGGCCTTGTAATGGGACGCGGATTACCTGTCAAAACCCTTCCCATGAACTTGTTGTAAGGTTCGAAACTGGCCCGAACTCAGGTTCGAAATTGGCCCGAACTTGAAGGTTCGAAACTGGCCCGAACTCGGCTCGAACTTGCACCGGGCCCGGTTCGGGCTGGAGATGTTGGCCGGTGACCAAGCCCGGTCGAGTTCGGGCCTTGTGTGACAGTAGAACGGTCCTGGATGGGCTGAGGCCAATTCAACTCGGCCTGACACATGTACACCCCTACATACAGTGGACGAAGCTGCTACATACTCGGCTTCATATGTGGACAGTGCTGGCCCGGTGACCAGGCCCGGTGGAGTTTCGGGCCTTGTGTGGCTGTTGAACGGGCTTAAACTGGCTTCGACTCGGCCTGACCCGTGTACACCCCTACATACAGTGGACGAAGCTGCTACATACTCGGCTTCATATGTGGACAGTGTTACTGTACTCTATTTCTTTAAGTTCCATGTGAATGTTGTTGATCCAAGATAGAAAGCATAGCCTGTAGTTCTTTTGTCTTGGTCACCACCCCAATCACTATCAAAGTATCCATACAGAATCGCATCATCATCGTATAGATAAAAGAAATTGAATTCAATAGTCCCTTTGATATACCTCAGAATTCTTTTCACAGCTAGCTAGTGTGACTCTTTTGTCACTTCCATATAATGGCTTAAAATTTCAACACTATATACTATATCTGGCCTAGTGATTGTGAGGTACCTTAGGCTTCCGATCAGGCTCTTGAATAAAAGTTGAGTCATCATTTCTTCCTTCGCCATCTTTTGTAAGCTTTACGTCTGTTGTAGTAGGTGTATTCACGGCTTTACAGCCGGTCATCCAAAACTTCTTAAGAAGTTCTTTTGTGTACTTCTTCTTTGATATATAAATGTCGTCAACTTGTTGTTTCACTTCGATACCCAAGAAGAAAGATATCAATCCACCATTAGTCATCTCGAACTCATTGAACATGGCCTACTTGAATTCTTTAAACATCGCCTGACTGTTTCCAGTGAACAACAGATCATCAACATATAAATAAGCTATAAGCATATCGTTTATCGTCATAGGCATTCTTCTTTATGTAGACGGCATGCTCATACGGACATTTGACGAAACCATTCTCTTGAAGATAGTCATCGATCTGTGCATTCCAAGCACAAGGAGCTTGTTTTAACCCATACAGTGCTTTCTTCGGCTAATACACTTTGTGTTCCTCCCCTTGCATGACAAAGCCTTCAGGCTGGTCAACATAGACTTCTTCTTCGAGTACTCCATTTAAGAATGCGGATTTCACATCTAGTTAGTAGATCATCCAACTGTGATGAGCTATAAGGGAGATAATCATCCTCACAGTGTCAAAGCGAGCAACTGAGGCGAAAACTTCTTCATAATATACCCCGTATTTCTGTTTGTAGCCCTTTGCTACGAGTCTTACCTTATATCGTTCGATCTTACCTTCGGCATTCCGCTTGATTTTATACACCCATTTGAGACCAATGGTCCTCTGGCCTTTAGGGAGTGAGATTAACTCTTATGTGTGATTCTTCTCGATGGCATGGATCTCTTCTTTCTCCAATATTCATTATTCATGGCCTCCTCGAATGTGAGAGGCTCATGGTCTGCATACAGGAAGAGCAAATTCACTTCCTCAATTTTTGCGTAGATGTTGTTGAGGCTTCTCATTTTGATAGGAGTCAAGGGTGTGTGAGAATTAGATGAAGATGTGCTGGCTGAATTCTGATGTGATGAAGTACTTTCAGGAGAGATGAAATGTACTCCTAGACTTCTACGATCCGAAGGGGGTGATGTGGGTGTCTGCTCCTAATTCGCATGTCTCTCTTCTTCATATTCTTCGGCCTCACTTGATTTTCTTTGGCCGAATCTTCATGATTCCACTTCTAGACTTCTTCCTCACAGAACACCACATCTCCACTTACCACCACCTTATTAGTTAGTGGGTTGTAGAGCTTGCATGCCTTTGATTTTTCGTTGTAGCTGATGAAGATAAATTTCTCGCCACGATCATCAAGTTTCTTCCTTCTTACTTCTAGAACTTGAACGTAGGCGACACACCCAAAGATCTTAAGGTGCGTCACGCTCAACTCGTATCCGCTCCATGCCTCTTGTGGTGTCATGAACTTGAAGATCTTGGTGGGACACCGATTGATCAGATATGCAGTACATGCAACTGTCTCTCCCCAGAAACTCTTCAGTAGGCCTTTTTCCTGCAACATGGTCCTCATCATGTCGAGGATGGTGTGGTTCTTTCATTCCTCAATTCCATTTTGTTATGACGTGTAAGCTGCAGTGTGTTATTGTTTAATGTCATGTTCCCTACAATATTCTTGAAAAACATTTGAGGTGTACTCCCCACCTCTGTCAGATCTAAGGGTTTTGATTTTAAGACCACTTTCTATTTCAACAAGAGCCTTAAAATTTTAAAAAATAGTAAAAGCAGTAGACTTCTCTTTCATTACATACACCCACAATTTTCTACTGAAATCGTCAATGAAGGTAATAAAGTATTTATTACCTGTAAGAGAGATTGGCTCCAATGGTCCACAGATATCAGTGTGAACCAACTGCAATGGTCCTCTTACTCTTCGGGATACTCTACTCAGAAAGGAGTTCCTTTACTGTTTCCCAAGTGTGCATGCCTCACACACTTGTCTTGGAGCTTTAATGGTAACCAAACCATGCACCATGCTTGATGACGACAGAAGTTTCAGGCCAATGAAATTTAGATGGCCAAAGCAAAGATGCCACATCCAAGAATCATTCTTTGCTTTTCCATAAAAACACTTCTCAAGCATTGTGTTTATTTGGAGCGGAAACATACGATTCTTCACCATTTGGACTTTCGCAATCAAAAGTCCATACTTATCTCTTATGGAAAGAGAAGAATTCTCCATGTGTATGACATACCCTTTTTCGAGGAGTTATTCGAGACTCGGTATATTACTTTTCATGTTGGACACGTAGTACACATTGGAGATGTAGTTTGGAATACTATTTTTTGAAAGATTTTGAATTTGCCTTTACCTTTCACCGGCATCTATAACGATTCACTGAATGTCACATCACCATGAGCTCCTTTTGTGAGTTCCTCAAATAGGTTTTTGGTTCCCGCCATGTAATTGCTTGTACCTATGTCAAGATACCATATATCTGTTCGATCACAACCTTTTTCTTATGCAAGGAGCACTATAGACTCTTCCTGGCCATGATTCGATGCTTCAGCATAATTGGATCGTTCATTGTGATCCACTGTCATGCTCCAACAATTTGAGGCATAATGGTCGAATTTGTTGCAATTCCGGCATTAAATATTTCTCATATTTTCGCGATTGCGTGCGGATCGGCCTCTACCATTTCCTCTACCATGGAAATTGATAAAATTTTGTTGATTTTATGGATTACTTGGATTATATTCATGCCCTCTTCCTCTTACATGATTGTTAGTGATATGGGCCCCACGATGTGTATGGTCACCTCTTTGCTCATTTAGAGTCAGCTTAGACTCCAAGGCATATTCAAGCATCATTCCTGCATTCTTTCGCATTTGTTACTCATGCACTTACAACGATCCTATCAACTCTTCAATGGACAATTTCTAAGTCCTTTGATTCTTCGATCGCCACAACCACATGCTAAAACTTGGTTGTGAGAGATCGAAGCACCTTTTCAACTACACGAATATCTTCGATCTTTTCACCATTTCTTTTCAAGTTATTCATAACTACAAGTAATCGTGAAAAATAGTCATAAATGTTCTCACCTTCCTTCATGTGTGTTGCTTCAAACTCGGCGCTAAGAGATTGTAGGCAAACCCGCTTCACTCGATCAACACCTTTGAAGATGATGTTAAGGATATCCCAAGCTTGTTTGCTTGATGTTGCTTCAGCAATCTTCTCAAAGGTTGATTCATCCAACCCTTGATAGAGGAAGAACAAAGCCTTGTTGTCTCTCTTCCTTTTTGATTTTTTAGCGCAGTTTTTTCTTCGTTGGTGAAGGCGGCTTCTTCCTCCATAGTGGGTTCTACATACCCATCGGTAACGATTTCCCATAGATCTTGCGACCCAAACATCGCCTTCATTCGGATGCACCAATTTTCATAGTTGTCCTTTGACAACTTAGGAACCTGCGGCTAGATTGAGGACACCATCACTTCTTCACACCACGGATCAACAACAACGCCTTTTTCTTGACGTAGCAGTTGTAATACCTTGATCACACGATCTACACCTTTGAAATATACCCGGTCCCGCAGGATCGTCTCGCTCTGATACCACTTTGTTGGTTGTAAAAACCAAATTTATTGGCTTTACAAAGCCTCAGGATAACTTGAAATTATTGATTGTGCGGAAGGAAGGAAGGAAGAGAGAAGAAAAACAACTCTTTTTTCTTTTTTTTCCCTGCTGCATACTCTTCAACTTGCTTTTCACTTGCACAAACCGGACACAAGAGATGCCTATTTATAGGCTTTTGAATGAAATGTGAAAAGACAAAAATGCCCCTATTAAGAGCTTCCAACATTAAAAATTTTTAAAAATTACACAAAGCTTTTCATCTTCCAAAAACATCTCCACAGAAAGTGTTGCTGTGCTTTGGAAGATGAACAGTCACCTGAAAAATAGGTTTTAGATTTGCAACTCCAACATGATTTAGATAATCCAAACACCGTTGCTTCTTACCCATTTTCCATAAAATATAAGAAGTAGCATCTTCGTGTACATGCGTTATAAGAGCTGCACATGTGAATATTCCACAAGTGAGATTGCTCATCTTCAACCACCCTACATGTGTCATATTCAACTTGCAAGCACTGTTACATGTGTACTATGTGCTTTTGTCCATGTATTATAATATGTCACATGCGATGCCATGCATTTTCAAATAACTCACATGTACCACAAATACAAGTATTAATCTACAAGTGTCCTCCATACCTACACATGCCAATGTATCTAATGTGTACATCAAACCACACAGCAAAAATAGAATCATCCATAGAAGCCGTTTCAAACACCCTTGGCAGTACGTGTTTAAAAGTGTTTAAAAAGTTCTATCCAAATAGTACTTTGATGGTAAGCAAACAGACCCTAGGCCTCTGTATTCATTGCTGGGTGCACCCGGTTGGCTCATGGTTCAACCAAGGTTCAAGCCTAAACTTCTTTTAGAGCGTGAATCGTGGCAAACTCTTTTGGACCAAACCACAGACAGTAAGTACCAACCTTTGTCAATGGGCCAGGCCCGGCCAAACAGAGAGAGAGAGAGAGAGAGAGAGAGAGAGAGAGAGAGAGAGAGAGAGAGAGAGAGAGAGAGAGAGAGAGAGAGAGAGAGAGAGTTGTGAGTTGTGTACTCTGGTGGCACATGTTAATAAATATTCCTATACCGTTGATCTGGTCTGCTTCATAGTGGTGGACCATGATCCCAAAACTGTCATCCTAACCATTCATTTATTGGTCTATTTCATCCGTCCAATATGAACTATTGCTGTATCTTCTTCTTTATTTTATTTTTTTCTTTACCATCATTTTACAAGTTACCCATTGAAGGTTATGATTTTCCCATCAGGTAACACTGTCAGGGACCACTCGATAAAAGTTCTAGGTCTCGAACCGTGGGTCCCACTTGTACGGATCAGTTGATTGACAACAATGTGCAACGCTAGGGTTTGGGACTGGGCTGAGTCTGTGTCAGCCCATGGCAAACCAGTTATTAATAGGACGAAAAATTCAGGCCCAGACCTTTTAATAATCAGGCCTACAATCATGGTTAAAAGATTCAGCAATTTAGATTGACTGGTTCGGCCCTCAGTTTACTCACAACTCGCCTGAGTTAGCCCAAGGGGTTCACTCTTTGTACCAAATTCGAGTAGACTCAAACAGGTCATATCGGAGTCCGAGACTTAAATCCATTCCTCCAATTCAAGGACCAACCACACCTATTAATATCATAAATGGGCCTGCAGAGCTCGTATTGGGCCTAACTTGAAAATTCACCTAGATTTATGCTCATCCAGACCCAGCTCAAGATAGACCCATAAGAAAGTCCCAAGCCCAAAAAGTATCGGGTTGGGGCCCAACACCCAATAGGCCAACATACCAATTGCCATCCCTTTATATGCATATCTAGAGCTGGGCATTGAGTCGAGTCTAACCAAGTTAGGGTTGACCCAACTCAATTCGGTTTTGAAATAGACCTGGCTCAAACTCGACTTGGTACCAAGTCCAAAATTCCTAACCGGATCCGAGTCTGGATTTGGCTTGGACTAATCCAAACCTAGTCCGGCCCGGTCACAAGTACTGAGTTGGGTCCAGTTAGCACCCAGTTGGGACAGGTGCAACAGGTATCCGCATGGGCTAAAATCACAACTCAAAACCTAAGCGCACTTGCGAGAGTGCAACTACTTCATCAGCTACATGGCATCTCATATCTGAAATGTCAAATCTAAGTTTATATTACACACACAGTCAAATTTTGAATTGAGTCAAGTCAACACCAAGTTGGATTACGAGTTACTGGGTGACCCAAACTCGACTCGGTTTGAATTCAGATTGGACGAATTCTACTTGGTTCGGATCAACTCACCCATTTGGTTTGAATTGAGTCGGGTTTAAATGAGTCGAATGAGTCGAGTTTACCGAGTCAAGTCATCCCGTACCCAGCACCATGCATATCCTCCATGTATTGACGACAGGCTGATTTTGGTGCGTTTGCCTATCAATCAATCTAGATTGTATAATTAATGGGCCACCTCAGAATGGCCCAATGTCTACGAATGCAATAAACGGGCTTTTATGGATAATCATTCTAGAATAAGCTATTAGAATTATACAAAAAACTGCCTACTGAAATATGGAATTTATATTTAGGTACCTTTTTCACAAAGGTTTTCAATAAACTGTCTACCGTCCGTTAGATTTCTTAACAAGTGGGGTGGACGGATGCCAGCAAAGGAGGTTTGTGGATCAGATGGGCTCCACCATGATGTTTATGTAAAATCCACCTCGAACGACAGGTGTGACACTCCATGTTAGGCTCAGGGCCAAAAATCAGCATCATCCATGAATTGAGTAAACCAAGATTGGAAATAATGTATAGGCAACCCTCACCATATAAATTGTTTCCCTTATGTGCCATCTAAATCATATAGGGGCCTCATGCTTGGGTCATAGGAGTAAATTTTAGTGGTTGTCTCTTTCCTATATGTTTCATTTTGTGTGGTCCACCCAAATCACATATTAGACTGATTTTTTTGCCCTACTCCCAATGTAGGATCACACATCTAATGGTAAGAGTGGATTTCACATGCACATCATGATAGGTGCAGAAAAATTTAAGAGTGGCATCCCTCCACAATTGTTCTAAGTAATCAGTTTACAAGGGAAATTTTACAGGACACCTGGTTTATCCTCTCGAGACCAATAGACACGTTAGACTCAGGTAAGAAAAAGTTAAACTAACTTTTGATTCAAATGTGCCACAGGAAGGAAATAGTAAGGAGAGACATGCACCCTTATTTTTATTAGGCTCACCGAGATGATTCTATAAATCCACTCCAACCATTAGATGCCACATCAAAATTTAAGCTTAAATACCAAAAATCAAGATCATTTGTGATTTAATTGGGCCAAATGAAGGGAAATAGTTTAGAAGGTAAAGATTTTCTTGTACATTATTTTCAATCATATAGTACACATGAACCACGGATAAGGCTGGTTCGTGGACACGTAGTTGTCCGGGTGGATTTCACATAAATGTCACAGTGAAAGCTACCGAACCATGCACCCCCTTCGTTTGCACCTTCCGCTAAGAAATAAGGTATTCCCATGATAATGGCTTAAATTAGATGGGTAGTATAGTATTGAAAATAAAAGGATCGCATCGTAAATTACATATTAAGTAGGTAGCTTTTTGTAAAATTCTTTTGGCTTTTTTGTATACCATATAGGGGTGCACGTGGTTCGGTTTGGTCCGGTTCCGGGGTGAAACCAGAACGAACCATTTCCAATGGTTCCAAGAAAACTAGAACCAGAACCAGACCGTTTGCACCCTATAACTGAATTGGAACTGGACTGTAAAAAACCAATTCGTTTCAATGGTTCTGGACTTTTTATAAACCAGCCCAATTGCATAATTTGTTTTAATAATCCAGTCCAATTGCATGGTTATTTTTATAATCTACCCCAAGCTTTTCTACAAAATATTTTCACAGAGAGTAATCTTGCCGTGGTTTTTTAATAACCCTTTCTTGTTCTCAAAATGATTTCGGTGTCGATGTCTATGGGTGTGTGATCCATTTGATGAATGGTAAAATGTTTTAATGTTTATATATATATATATATATATATATATATATATATATATTATATATTATATATATATATATATATATATATATACTCACACACAATTAGTTGAATATATATATGAGAAATACTCACACACAATTAGTTGAACAATTCAAATTCGCTGTGTCATTTAATGAGCAGTTAATGTTAATAAGTCTTTCCACTCAATTGATGGAAAGAAGTTGTTTGTTTGAGTGGGCCCCATTATAGCATTACTTTGAAATCCACCCAATCATTAGGTGAGTCACTGCATGTTACAACCGGTGCAAAAAGATCAGGCCTATCCCTGGTTCACGTGAACCACACAATTGGAACAAGTGTAGATAAAAAGCTTACCTTCCAAACTCTTTCTCTTATTGTGGCCCACTTGAATTATTTATGAGATTGATTTTTGGGTACGATGCCTAACATTTGGTGTGGCAGCTAATGGTTGGAGTAGATTTTACATTCTAATCACGGTGAGCCTGGTAAAAATTAAGGTTGGATGTCTCTTCCAATTGTTTCAATTGGTATGACCCACTTAAATCATTGATTAGCTTGACACTTTTTTTTTGGCTCTGAACCCAACATGGCATTACACATCTACTGATCGGAGTAGATCTATTGACTACATCACGGTGAGCCATTTCAAAAATTGAAAGTGTATGCCCGTCAAACCATTATTGTTTCCATAAAATTGTTAATGAGAAATTTCCAACTGTACGACCCATATATGGCCCATCAACCCTTTGAAGCCCACTCGCTTTTCACCTCCCAAGAATAAGCCCCAGCTGTACGGCCCCATTTCTCAGGTCGAAAATGCCCCTGCTTTTCAGAGATAGGGACACCTTTAGCTACGGATTATAACCGTAGCTACAACCGTAGCTATAGCTGTAACAGCAATGTACTTCGATATATTGAAGTTCTTTCGATTAATCGAAAAAGGTCCAAAACACTTCAGCAAGTTTGCCTAAAAAATGCTGCAATTTTCGATTAATTGAAACAGGTATTTTATCTTTAGCTACGGATTATAACCGTAGCCATAATTGTAGTCTATGCCAATCTATGAAATTTTTTATTTTTTATTATTATTTTTTTTTACATGAGAAAATTTATTCTACCTACAATTTTCTCAAATACATATTTATATAAATGTATATATAAGCATATAAAAAAAATTCTCTCTTTTTTTTCATTTCTTTCTTTTATTCATTTAACAAGAATATCTTCTAAACCAAATTAGTTACTTGATGTACCCTATATGATTTTGGGGTGGGAGAAGCTACTTTAGCCAACTAACCTAGTTATTTTCCAAGATTCCATCAGGTCGATGGTCGAAAATCTATTTCTTTCGCTTTGCGGTCAATTTCATTCACGGAAATTCACGGTCATTTCCGTGCATTTCACTTCACGGTCACATCTGTGCATTTTGCGGTCCAATTGCTTCACTTCACCCCTATTTTCATGCATATCACAATCATTTCCGCATATTCTGTGTTGATTCATGGTCATTTCGACGCATTCGAGGTCCCGCGTCTTCACTTCACGGTCATTTTCGTGTATTTTGCAGTCCAATCGCTTCACTTCACCCTCATTTCCATGTATATCACGGTCATTCCCGCATATTTCGTGTTGATTCATGGTCATTTCGACGTATTTCACGGTCCTGCATCTTCACTTCACTGTCATTTTCGTGCATTTCGCGGTCCAATCGCTTCACTTTACCCCCATTTTCATGCATATCACGGTCATTCTCGCATATTCTGTGTTGATTCACGGTCATTTCGACGCATTTCGCGGTCCCGCGTCTTCACTTCCGTGCATGTCGCGGTCCAATCGTTTCACTTCACCCCCATTTCCATACATATCATGGTCATTCCCGCATATTCCGTATTGATTCATGGTCATTTCGACGCATTTCGCAGTCCCGCGTCTTCACTTCACAGTCATTTTCGTGCATTTCACGGTCCAATCGCTTCACTTCACCCCCATTTCCATGCATATCACTGTCATTCCCGCATATTCCGTGTTGATTCACGGTCATTTCGACGCATTTTGCGGTCCTGCGTCTTTACTTCACGGTCATTTCCGTGCATTTCGCGGTCCAATCGCTTCACTTCACCCCCATTTTCATGCATATCACGGTTATTCCCGCATATTCCATGTTGATTCACGGTCATTTCGACGCATTTCGCGGTCCTGCGTCTTTACTTCACGGTCATTTTCGTGCATTTCGCGGTCCAATCGCTTCACTTCACCCCCATTTCCATGCATATCACGATCATTCCTGCATATTCCGTGTTGATTCACAGTCATTTCGACGCATTTCGCGGTCTTGCGTCTTTACTTCATCAGGTCATTTTCGTGCATTTCGCGGTCCAATCGCTTCACTTCACCCCCATTTCCATGCATATCACGGTCATTCCCGCATATTCCGTATTGATTCACAGTCATTTCGACGCATTTCGCGGTCTTGCGTCTTTACTTCACGGTCATTTTCGTGCATTTCGCGGTCCAATCGCTTCACTTCACCCCCATTTTCATGCATATCACGGTCATTCCCGCATATTCCGTGTTGATTCACGGTCATTTCGACGCATTTCGCGGTCCTGCGTCTTCACTTCACGGTCATTTTCGTGCATTTCACGGTCCAATCGCTTCACTTCACCCCCCATTTCCATTCATATCACGGTCATTCATGCATATTCCGTGTTGATTCACGGTCATTTCGACGCACTTCACAGTCAACTCACTTCACTTCACGACCATTTCCACGCACTTTGTGGTCAATTCACTTCACTGCACCGTCATTTTCATGCATTTCACGGTCATTCTCGGCGATTCCGTGTTGATTCACGGTCAATTCGACGCACTTCACGGTCATTTCACTTAACTTCACGGCCATTCTACGCACTTCGCAGTCAATTCACTTCACTTCACCGTCATTTCCATGCATTTCACGGTCATTCCCGACAATTCCGTCTTCATTCACGGTCAATTCGATGCACTTCACGGTCAATTCACTTCACTTCACGCTTATTTTCATGCACTTCGCGATCAATTCACTTCACTTCACAGTCATTTCCATGCATTTTATGGTCATTCCTGGTAATTCCGTGTTGATTACGGTCATTTCCATGCATTTCATGGTCAATTCCCTTCACTTCACGGTCATTTCGACGCATTTCACAGTAATTTCCGCACATTTCACGGTCAATTCGCCTTCACTTCACGGTCATTTCCATGCATTTCACGGTCACTTCACTGCGAAATGCATCGAAATGACCGTGAATCAACACAGAATATGCGGGAATGACCGTGATATGCATGGAAATGGGGGTGAAGTGAAGCGATTGGACCGCAAAATGCACGAAAATGACCGTGAAGTGAAGACGCGGGCCGCGAAATGCGTCGAAATGATCGTGAATCAACACGGATATGCGGGAATGACCATGATATGCATGAAAATGGGGGTGAAGTGAAGCGATTAGACCGCGAAATGCACGAAAATGACCGTGAAGTGAAGACGCGGGACCGCGAAATGCGTCGAAATGACCATGAATCAACACGGAATATGCGGGAATGACCGTGATATGCATGGAAATGAGGGTGAAGTGAAGCGATTGGACCGCGAAATGCACAGAAGTGACCGTGAAGTGAAGACGCGGGACCGCGAAATGCATCCAAATGACCGTGAATCAACACGAAATATGCGAGAATGACCGTGATATGCATAGAAATGAGGGTGAAGTGAAGCGATTAGACCGCGACATGCACGAAAATGACCGTGAAGTGAAGACGAGGGACCGCGAAATGCGTCGAAATGACAGTAAATCAACACGGAATATGCGGGAATGACCGTGATATGCATGAAAATGGGGGTGAAGTGAAGCAATTGGACCGCGAAATGCACGAAAATGACCGTGAAGTGAAGACGCGGGACCGCGAAATGCGTCGAAATGACCGTGAATCAACACGGAATATGCGGGAATGACCGTGATATACATGGAAATGGGGGTGAAGTGAAGCGATTGGACCGCGAAATGCACGAAAATGACCGTGAAGTAAAGACGCGGGACCGCGAAATGCGTCGAAATGACAGTAAATCAACACGGAATATGCAGGAATTGCCGTGATATGAATGGAAATGGAGTGAAATGAAGCAATTGGACAGCGAAATGCACGGAAGTAACTGTGAAGTGAAATGCACGGAAGTGACCGTGAAGTGAAATGCACGGAAATGACCGTGAATTTCCGTGAATGAAATTAACCGCAAAGTGAATGAAATGGATTTTCGACCATCGACCTGATGTAATCTTGAAAATAACTAGGTTAGTTGGCTAAAGTAGCTTCTCCTACCCCAAAATCATATAGGGTACAACAAGTAACTAAGTTTGGTTTAGAAGATATTCTTGTTAAATGAAAAAAGAAATAAATGAAAAAAAGAGAGAAATTTTTTTTTATATGCTTGTATATACATATTTATATAAATATGTATTTGAGAAAATTGTAGGCAGAATAAAGTTCTCCATGTAAAAAATAAAATAAAATAAAATAAAATAAAAAATAAAAAAATTCATAGATTGGCACAAACTACAGTTATGGCCACGGTTATAATCTATAGGTAAAGATAAAATACCTTTTTTGATTAATCGAAAGACTTTCGATTAATCTAAAATTGCAGGATTTTTGAGGCAAACTCGCTGGAGAGTTTTGGACCTTTTTCGATTAATCGAAAGACCTTCGATACATAAAAAAGGACATATCAAAATGACATGGCGAGGGCTATGGCTACGGTTATTATCCGTAGCTATAGAATGACCCGTAGCGAAAAGTTCCTGGTTTATTTATTTTTTATTATTATTATTTTTTATTTTTTTATTTTTTTCTGTTGTTATCCCACCGCTATTTTTAGGTCCTATTATGAGGTATGTGTTATATCCAAACCGTCCATCTTTTTGGCGAATTCATATTAAGGCTTGAGACGAAAAATAAGACAGATCTAGCTATCAAGTGGACCACACTGTTAAAGGCTCTGGAGGATTGAACGTCTACCATTGAAACCCTTTTAGGGGTCACAGAAGTTTTGGATCATTATGAAATTTGTTTTTCCTCTTCATCCATGTCTTTGTGACCTTATGAATAGATTGGATGGAAAATAAATGTTATGGTGGACCCTAAAAAATCTTTAACGGTGAAAATCAATTTTCTTGCTGCTCTTTGTGGTGTGGTCCAGTTGATCTTTGGATATGATTTTTTTTTTTTGGATAATGCTCCGAAATAATCTCGAAATATGGATGAACGTTGTGGATATAATAAATACCTAACTGTGGGCCCACGTAACGTTGATCTCTTTGAACTGTTCGTACAACTCGGAGTTTGAGGAGCGTAAGCGCTCGGCTTCGAGCACCAGCCGATCCTCCTCAGGAAGGAAAACAGGGGCATTTTCGACCTGAGAAATGGGGCCGTACAGCTGGGGAGTATTCCTGGAAGGTAAAAAGCGAGTGGGCTTAAAAAGATTGTGGGCATATACTGATTGTACAGTTGGAAATTTCTCATTGCTAATTTCTCTCGATAAAAGTGAGAAGTGGATTAGGTGTTACCCGAGCAACTCAGGCGGTGAGTGTCAAACCATATGGCCCACCATGATATATATATTGTATATCCATGCCATCCATCAGTTTTTACATGTCATTTTAGTGTAAAATATTAAAAATATAGCAGATTCAAATATCAAGTGGATCACAACACAGGAAACAATGGATATTGAATGTCCACCATTGAAACATTCCCAGGCCTACAATGATGTTTATTTTCCATCCAACATGTTTATGAAGTCATACAGACACTGATGTATAATTTTCATCCATGTCGTTCATGAGGTCATTCCTAATGGGATGAACCGTAATTATAATAAAAATTAAAATTAAAAGTAGCAAGATCCTAAACTTTTGTTGCCGCATGAATATTTCAACGGTGGAAGTTCAATCCTCACCTTTTCTTATCGTGTGGCTCACTAGAGTTTTGGATCTATATAATTGTTGGCCTAATGTCCTAATATGATCTAGCAAAACTAATGGGTGGGATAGATTTATAACAAGCATCGTGGTGGGCCCCACCTAGGTTCCAGTTGCATCAGAATGTTTTGGGCTTCGTTTCCAATAATACAGGGGAGAGAGCATTAATAAAGGAGGGAGGGATTAAATGAAGAGAGAGAAAAAAAAAAAAAAAAAATCAAGAAGCTTGTTTTAAAAGAAAATGGAATATTTAGAATAGTTGTACACTTATGATTTAGTGTAGCGGTCTATCATATGTGTAACAAATCGGGTCAGTTAAACATTTAGGGTCCCTTATAAGCATATAAGCGTGTGAAATATATAAAATATTTATTTTTTTTATAATCATTTATCAATTTTTTGCCTATAAAATTAAATTAGCATGTCTTATTGGATAGACGGATTGGATATGTGACATTTATTCCTACTGTATCTATATAAAACTTGATGCCATGTGCTCTCTCAAGAGGAGGCACTACATGAGAATAAAAGGTCTTTTTATATTTAATGCACAGCTATTTGGAACAATCGAATGGTCCAACTAGTTATGTTTGGGGCGTGTGTGTATATATATATTATATATATATATATTATAGAGAGAGAGAGAGAGAGAGAGAGAGAGAGAGAGAGAGAGAGAGAGAGAGAGCTAGTTGGACATTGCATTTTCGTCCAACTAGTTGATTAATTCAGGGACCAATTAATGATATTTAATACTAAGATGGAGAAAAGTAATTCTAAGAGGAAAAGTAGCCAGCGGCCATGGCCCACTATAGTGTTAAAGTGAAATCCACCCCAACCATCAGGTGAGTCACCCCGTATCTGTGGCTGAATTGAGTCAATGGTTAGCATATTTTATTTTTTTAAGCTCTAGACCCATAATGGGATTATGCGTCTAATGATTGGAGTGAATCTTGCTTATACAACATGGTGGGCTTGTAAAAATAGGAGGGTGGTTGGCCACGCTGCGGCACCACACGATTACATAGATGAATACCACCAGTCTCTGAGTGATTTCAAGTCACAAAGTTTGGTCATTCAGATGGGCCTGCTATGGTATTAATTTGAAATCCACTTCCACCGTCAAGTGGATCACCCAATGTTAGATCAAGGGACTTAAAACCGGTTCCAACATGATTTATACATTTTATGCACGCCGTCCATACATATTTTTAAATCATTTTAGGGTATGATCCCAAAAATGAAGCAGATCCAATGTTCAAGTGGACCACACCACGAGAAAAAGTGGAGATCGAAGGCCTACCTTCAAAAACTTCTTGGGTTTCACAGAAGTTTTGGATCAAGCTGATATTTGTATTTTCCCTTCTTCATCCAGGTCTATATGACTTTATGAATAGGTTGGATGACAAATAACATCATAGTGTGCCCTAGGAAGACGTCAACATCGAGCATCATTGTTCTCACTGTTTCTGTTAGTGGGGTTCACTTGAGTTTTGGATCAGCCACAGTTTTGAGGCCATGCCTTCAAGTAATATCAAAAATAGATGGACGATGTGGATAAAACAAATACGCCGTGGTGAGGCAGACATATCTTTACCATCAATAGACGCCCATGCCGTGTGGTATGCTACACGATATAAGTCCGTTCCGGAAGATATCGATCTTTCCTTCGAGCTAGACTATTTTCTGGGAACCGGTGCGGGAGGGACGCCAGCAGTGATATTTTACGGGCCATACGTTGATGTGTATGTGAGATCAAATCCGACCATTATATTTGTAATCAAATCCGATCATTAGATGTGTAATCCCATGTCAGGACAGTAGCCAAAACATCAGGATGATACGTTATTAATTTGAGGCACACAAAGGAAAATAGTTGGGAGAGAGACGTCCACCCTCAATTTTTACAGGGCCCGCCATAATGTGTATGTAAAATCCATTACAGCCATTAAATGTGAAACCAAAAGATTGATTCAAAGGCTAAAAAATCAAGCTCAAATGTGATTCAAGTGGGTCACATTTGGGGAACAATGTAGAGGGTCAGATTTTCCAATAAAAATTTTCCAATAAGTGTGGCCCAACTGAAATAAAGATGGGCAGATTTTTTGGCCGTGACTCACCTGATGTTTGGGGTGGATTTCACTTTAACACCATAGTGAGGCCCACCCAAGCTGTGTACTCCTTACGCAAAGTAACCTCGAGTAGCTTCTCTCCGCACGAGAGCATTTATTAACATTAGTTGATATGAAAATTAGACGATGGATTTCAAGAGAAAATGGGATGAATTAGGAAGCTGCACACATGTGATATATCTATGCCGTCCAGTAAATGTATATGAAATCTGGTCCATTAATTAGGTAGGATTTCTTTTAAACATGTGAAGGATGTAAATTATTATTTTTAATAATTAATGGTATGATATTTATTTACAAAAAAACAGGGTTATTAGAAATTCATTTTAGCCGTACATATTTAACTTGTAAGTGTGGCTTTAATGATGATGATTGTTTATTAAATTTTAGCAGATAAAATATAATTAATAGGCCCTATTTAATGGACATGCTAGATCTTTGACATATAATTTTTATCATACTTACATAAAACTTGATACTATGAATCCTCACATATGGTAATTTTTTTGCTATTAAATACACAGACAGTTGGGCCAATTTGATTTGTCCAACTGTTGTGTGTGAGCATTTTATATATATATACACTTTCGATTTGGTCCAAGCATTAAATGATAAGAATGCCTTTTTGTTCACATGTAATGCCTACTTGTAAAAGATGATGTAAAACAATGCCCTACTCAAGTAAAATGTAATAAGTATTAAAGATTCTCTCGGTTCATCAAATAGAATCCATTATTTAGATGTTATTTACAAAAGTTTATTAAAATATACTAGTTATTTAAATCACATAAGGAAGTTAAATTTAAATTAATATAATGCATTTCTAACTACTCCAAATTTCTCCTAAAAGAGTGGTACCCTAATCAACTATTGATTAGAAGAGAAAAAAATTGGCCTATCATTTATCGTAAGGTGTTGTACTTGATAAACAGATCAGATTTATTACACATATAGCGTATTGTACAAATGCATCACACATGTACAGCTCCTAAAATATAGCCAAAAAAGTCCTTAAACAAGGCTATGCTCTCACTTTCTCTTCCTTCATTTATTACTCTCTTACCATCATTTATTACTCTCTCACCGTTTAAATCTCACCTCTTTTCTCTCCTTTTTAAAAGGAAAGAATAGTTTAAAAATCTCTCCCCAAACCGCACGGAGGAGACGTGGGCTTGGCGTCCCATCCTGATATGCACGGTAAATCTACTCCTACCATTATGTGAATAGTAAAAATTTAACCATAGAGCTAAAAATACAAGTAGATTTGTGATTAAGTAGGCCAAACTAAGAGACAATAGAAGAGGTGGATGTCAACCCTTGATTTTTATGAGGCCAATATTGATGTTTATGGAGAATCCACTCTGACAATCAATTAAGTCAGATATAGCCATTTCTAGATCCCAAAATTCAGGTTGTCACGCAATTTAGGTAGGCCACAAAAAATAAAACAATTTTGATAGGATGTCCACCATTAATTTTTTACTGGGCCTATCATAATGTTTATGTGAAATCCACTCCAACTATTAGATTTATTTTGATAAGTTATACATTTGTACCAAATATTAGGCCATGCATGATTTGTGTACCATATCTAATAAAAAGTTTGGATGGTGACTGTCTCCATGCATACTTATTTTCACCCGTACAACTTACCTGATCCATAAAAGTTGCTGATTTTATTATTATTATTATTATATATCCATGGCACACCTTATGGTCAAAGTAAATTTCACATGCAAATTAAGGAGAGACACACCAAAGTCCAGACCACATCATTATTCGCATGACACAGAGACTAGTGGCTGGATTCACGTCTCAATTTGCATGAGATTAATGCAGAGGCTGCACGCAGCCATGCGAATAATAGGGGGTGGATTAGGTTGGGCCCACATTGACTTTTATGTAAAATCCACTTTGATTATACGGTGTGTTATAGAGATTTACCAATAAAAATAAAAACTCAGCATAATTTTTAGCCTTACCTAAATCGTGTGTCAGCATAATTTTTAGACCCTCAAAAGTAATAATAGATCACGGCATTGTAATTGTTGGATAGAATATCAAGAGACAGAGTAATAAATGAATTGGGAGAGAGAGGCTACCTTTTCAATAAGAGGGATTATAGTTTGGAGTTATACGAATGTAATTTATTCAAATAATGGATCAAATATGTAAGGGATCTGGTCCATTAAACAAATATAGTACCTTGTAATCATGTTGTGTAAAACAAAATAAAAAAATTATTTTCTAATTAGTAGTTAAAATAATTATAAAAGAAATTTGGATAATTAAAAATGCATTACAAGGGTCTAGATTTTACTTGCACCTGTAGGTAAAGAAATAAGTATATTTCACTAATTTTTTATTATAAATAATATCCAATTAGCGCGCCATTTGATAAACGGTCCATAACTTTAATATATGTACCATCTTTATTAAGTAGGATATAGTTTACAAAATTTATCCGGGAGATAATTATGTATTCACAACAAAAGTTTTTTTCCCAATTTTTTTTTTCCTTTTTAACACAGCGCACACACCCCACACAGTCACATTGGTGAAATTTCACCACCTATGGGTACTCGAACCCTTAACCATGAGTTTTTTTTCCCAATTTAATGCCCAGCTAATGGACCAATTTGAAATGTTCAACTAATTATGTGTGAACATTTCTCATATATATATATATATATAAAAATATATATATATATATATATATATTAGGTTCAGTTCCAGGGCTTGGTCTAGTTTGGCTATGTAAAAATCTAAACTAAGAATCAAACCAAACTTATCGGTTCTTCGATTTTCAGAACCGGTGTACTCCGGAACGGCACCAAACTGTGCGGTCTGATTGGTTCCTGCTGGTTCTACCATTCCATGTGTACCCCTAGTACTGTGGCCTTTGGAAAATAACAAATGCATTATGAATGAATAAGATAGCTGAGAGTGGCCCTATGGTTATTCACCCTGTAAACCATTTGAATCCTAGACTCCACACAGTGCCAATGTGTCAAGCCCATATGACTACCTAGACCATTCATCAGGTGAGGCCAACAGAAAACATGCCCTGGTCGCACTCTACTCCACGTCGGGTTGGTCACACGGGAAGCGGATTGCGTAAACTCTTCGAGGTTCACCATGATTTATATATTTAATCCACTTCGTCCATCCATTTTACCTGATAATTTTAGTGCTTGAGCTAAAAGATGAATCATATTCAAAGCTTGAATTGACCACACTATAGGAAACAGTGTGAATTGAGCGTCCACCGTTGAAAAATTCTTATGGGCTATAGAAGTTTTTTATCAAGCTTATATTTGTGTTTTCCTTTCATCCATGTCTGTAAGATCTTATGAACAGGTTGGATGGCAAGTAAACATCACTATGGGGCCCAGAAAGGTTTTAACGATGAGAAATCATTACTACCACTGTTTCCTGTGGTATGATACACTTGAGGTTTGGATATTCTTAAATTTTAGGTTCATCCCCTTAAATGAGCTGAAAAATCGTATGGACGGCGTGGATTAAACACATACATTCATGGTGGCCCAACTAAGTTTAATCAGTACGATAAGAGCCTACTAGGTAACTCAGTACGCAATCTGATTTCAGTCACACGTTGACAAAAAAAGGAAATATAAGATAAGGGGCCTTCATATTTTAAAGTACGGCGCAATTTATGAGTGCACTTGCCTGATTTTTTCAGCCAATGCATGCTGACGGTGGGCTCCACATGATGAACGGTACAAATCTAATAGATTTGTGAAACTTGGACACTTCTTCTGTGAAGCCCATCGTCCATCTCAAGAGTACAGGGCTTCCATCGGTTTCCAAGGTTTGTAAGATCTTTTGTCCACTAAGATCCGTCGTGCAATGAACAAGTCTCGGATCATTGGACTCCATGGTTGCAGAGTTGTTTGCATGTATCTCTGGTAAATCTGGACCATCCATCACGTGTGCCCTATTGAGGATGACCACCGAAAGGAAAGGAATCACCAAAGATAGGATGCTAGCTAGCCATTCAATTTGTGGCTCCCCAATGAACGGTGAAAGTATACAACTGCCAGCTATACAGATTTAAAAGGGAAATTTTTATTAATAAGATGATGGTATTATCTAAATGGAGTGGTTTTCTTTTTAACATGGGAGGCATGGCAATCCGGATTCATCGACCATATAACCACTGTATTGTAGAGCAGCATTTTGCACGATCTACTTATAAAGCTTTTATCCATCTTTTTTTAAGTCATTGCTTATCTAATAGGTGGCCCACGCACTAGTTGACATTCATGATATATTGCATGTGCACCAAACCAGCTCTCTATACTTTATTCCAACGGTGATGACTCATCAGTGCACAAAACTAGCTCTTTATATACCTTATTCCAACAGTCATGACTTATCAGCCTTTAGGAGACGGGAATCATGTACAAAAGAGGTGTTGTACCTGTTGTTGACATCTTACTTAAATCTGTTAATAACAGAGTCTGCCATTGATGGACCATTCAATGCCTTTTAGAATATGTTAGTGATATCGATAAATGCTTGATCTCATCCGAAAAATTAGAATAAATTTATGTTGATTGGTCGACTATTTTAGATGTTTTCTCAATGGCATTGAATGAGGCTTCGACATGATCGATGGGTCTTCGAGGGATGTCGATGACATCGAATGTCCCATCAAAGTTGTGCGTAGAATTGAATAAGTGTGCGATTTGTTTCCTATTCCGGTTGTGATATTGAGATTAGGGAGATATTAAGGTGTATTAGGGCTTTCTAAAACGTTCCCAAAGGTTCAAGGGCATAACTAGGGTTTAAATGATATTCGAGGCTTGTTCAAATCAGTAAGATTGTCCATCTCTTATAATTATGCTTTACATTGCATTACTCATCGTTTTGTGTCGTGTTTTCTTCCGCAATGGTTTTTTTATGTAAAAATCGAAATGTTCTTGTTACGGTTTGTTTGTACGATTGTGTGCACTCTACTTGATTCCGCTCTGTGTGCTTCCGTGGTTCCCAACAAATGGTATCAGAGAAAAATGTTGGGAAGTAGATCGAATCTGAAAGTAAGGTATCAATGATATCTAACATAAAGTTTGATGTAGAGAAGTATTAAAGTAAAAATAATTTTGAACTATGAAAAGTTAAAATGAACGGCATCCTAGTCCAGTAAGGATTGGATGAAGCTCTCCTTGGAAAGGGACTAAAAACTATGTTAGTAGAAGAATGGAATAAGTTGGATAAAAAAGCTAATATATCTATTCAATTGTGTCTAATAGATAAGGTCCTCTATAATTGTGTGAGAGAGAAGATTATGGTTAATACATGTGTGAAGTTAGAGAACGTCTATGCGAAGAAATCTCTCGAAAATTGTTTGTATCTGAAACTACAGTTGTTCAATTTGAAAATGGCTGAGGGGGATAACCTTGAGACCCACATTAGTAACTTCAATGAGCTTATTTGCAAGTTATTGGATATGGAGGAGATGATGAAAGATAGAAATTAGGCATGTATTCTACTGAACTCTCTTCCAACATCGTATGAGTCATTCAAAGACTATTTGTGCACCGGTAAAATGACAATTAGCGTTGAGACTATTATCTCAACCCTTCAGTTGAAAGCGATGAAACAAAAAAGTGGTGACATGGGTAATTTTACAGATGCCTTGGTTACAAGGGAAAGAAATTCTAAGCGGAATAGTAGATATTCAAGATCGTGATGAAAATCCAAAGGCAATGGCAAATGAAAGTTGATCTATTGGAATTGTAGGATGACAAGGCACATGAAGAAGGATAGAAATAACTACAAAATAGTTTGAATAAAAAATAGCTACCTATTGTATGTGCCTAAATAAGAAAGTAAGAAATAAAGAAAGAAGAGAAGATAGCGTGAAAGCCGTTGATGAAAAATTAAAAAGCTGGAAGAATAAGTGAAAAAAAAGTGGGTTCGGAATTAGTAACTTATGTTGATCTATTTACTTAGAGGTAATTATCATAGTTAACATTATGGAGAGAATGCTAACTTTTATTGATTATGAGTTGGAATTCACTGAGCACATTAAGAACTTGATGTTTAAATGAGTTATGTTAATTGATTGATGAATGAGAACTTAGTTTAATGGTTTATTAGTGATATTAGGTCCGACAGTGGCATATTTCATCATCGTATCTTTGAATTATACTTACATATGTATAGGCTGCACAAAATGTTATTTTTCTAAAAGAGGTTTGAAATTTAGGTATTGAAGATTAGTTTTTCACATGTTTTGATCGGGATTAGCAAAATATTAGTTGGGGGTGTATTGAGTGTGAAATGTTGCATATTTTTTCCTTATTATGCATTGGTTTTATAAGCATAGATGCGCTTAATCAATCTAATTACATATGTTTTCCTATACAATGTGATTTTGAGAGCTAAGATAAAAATAATATTAAATGCTCAAAGAATGACTAAGCAAAGATTTTGAGATTTTGAGATTTGGAGGTGATTAATGAAAATTTCAAGTGTCAAAGATCCAAGAAAACCAAGTATAAAAAGGAGAGAAAAGAATGATTAAATCACAAATTTCAATAACGGAAATAATAGACTGTTCGATTCCACCAGAGGTTGGTTCGGTCAGACCGAATGTGCACAGAGCAGTCCAACAACAAAATGTGACTTTTAGAGATAATTTAGTTCAACACTTAAGTGCGACCAAAGCCATGTTCGGTGCCACCAAAAGGAGATTTGGTACAACCTAATGGAGATAGACTTCAGATGGATATTGAAGAAATTCGACTGCAACCAAAAGACTAATTTGGTGTGACTGAAGTGATATTCGGTGCGACCGAAGCGTATAGTCAATGTGATCGATGCATAACAAAACTGCATAAATTTAAAGTCAATTCCAAGTCGGTGCGGATTTTTCCTATATAAATGGGTAATTCTAACTTTCTTATGAACGAATTAGAGTATAACGGAAAGATCAATGAGTTATGGAGCTTCTATGAAGTCCTTCTCCAATGCTTCAGTGCTAGTTTAGTTTTTATATTTTTCTTTTGAGTTTTGGTTCGATCATGTCTACGATTGGCTAACCTCTTAATTAGGGCTAAGAAGTGAAGCTTGTAATTATTTTTAATGCATAGTTTACTTTAATTCAAGTGATTCGTTTGATTGTTGAACAATTTATTGATATTATAGTTTGAATTAATGTTTATTTTTTGTTTACTTTGATCAATTGTTGACTCCAGGCACATTGGATTCTTAGGAAAGCTAAGTGTGATTGCTTATCTATTTTGCAATGAATTGATCTATAAGATCCATTGATCTATTGTATACTAAGGGTACATTAGATGTTTTGAATTCTCTGCGATCAATACTTTGATGCTTAATGTGGGAACCAATTCAATTGAAGATCAAATCTGTTTTAGGTTTATGAATGATGATTTAACCGCTATATTATTCGGCTGGATAGGATAGGACTTCGATTCTAGTTGGGTAATCCAATTGAATTAAGTGAATTAAACATTAAGGAATGGTTGCAAATGGATCATTGACACTCAAATATTTTATTCCTATTGATTTATTTCACAATTACATTATTACTCATTAATTCAGATTTTACAAGTTAGCCTAGATCTAGTTCTAGCTCTAAAAGTGTTCCAGAAATCGCACAATCATAAGTCCCTACGGGTACAACCTCAGTCTCATCGATTATTACTACATCGTAGTTTTCATGAAGAGTAAGGGGGTTATGGATTATGTGCATTCTGATATATGAGGGTCATTGGTTGTACTTTCTGGTGGAGGGTCGTCATGATTTGTTACATTTATTGAAAACTATTCCAAAAAGGTGTGGGTCAACTTTATGAAAAGTAAATTCGAGGTTTTCACTAACTTCAAGCAGTGAAAGGTGATGGTGGAAAAGTAGACACGGTGAAAAAGTGAAAGTGTTGTAGACAAATAAAGGTGAAAAATTCACTTCTAGGGAATTTAATTGATTTTATAATGATGAAGGGATCATAAGGCACAACATAGTGTGTCACACACCTAAGTAGAATGGCGTAGTTAAGCGGATGAATCAGACTCTCTTAGAGAGGCCCCAATGCATGATGAGCAATGTTAGGTTGGGCAAGGAAATGTGGACTGAATCTGTTAACACATTTATTGCTTGGTAAATCGATCATCTGCTACAGCTATTGATTGTAAAATTTCAGAGGAAGTGTGGAGTGATCAGCAGGTAAACTACTCGGAGCTGTGAGTATTAGTTGTGATGCTTACTCTCACATACCATCAGTTGAGAGAGAGATAAGCTAAACCAAATAGTCAAAAAGTACATCTTTGTTAGCTATGGAAATGGTGTGAAATGGTACAGGCTATATGACTGGGTCACACGGAAAATCATCCTTAGTCATGACGTCAGATTCGATGAAGGATCCTTATTCCGTAAGGTTGAACACAAGGAAGCCGATAAGTTGGTTGTGGATGTTGAGATAGACAAAAATGAGATAGAGGTTGATACTGAGATGTAAATAAAGGTGCATGAGCAGGTAGAGCAGGCACCTGTGAGAAGGAATCCATCAAGGGATCGTAGGTTACCGGTGACATACAAGAATGACTCGAATGTTGCATTTTCCCTCATTACGAAGGAGGGGGATCCGTTTACTTTTCAAGAGGCTCTTGATGATGTAGATGTCGAAAAGTGGAAAGCAGCAATGCATGACGAGATGGACTCGCTGTACAAGAATGATACATGGGAGCTGGTGGAGCTTTCCGTTGGCCGTAAAGCGATCGAGTGCAAGTGGATCTTCAAAAAGAAACATGATAGGTACAAGGAAAAATCAAGTGCCTCTCTATATAGTAAGCCCTACGGAGAAAATTAACTCAATATACGACTCAAGTGGTCCACACCTCGGGTAACAATGGCACATGAAAACATACTAAGGAAACTTTCCAAACGATCTATGGGACCTACCATGGAGTTTGTATACCATCCAACCCGTTCATCAGATGTCCCTAAGTAGGATGAACCAACAATACCAAAACTTGGCATACTCTAAAACTCGGGTGAGCTATACAACGTAAGTTAGATCTTATAGTTATGATTTTACATTCTTTTCAGTGATGTGGCCCACCTGAGCTTTGGATCCAACTAATTAATGAAATTCATAATTAATAATAATATACATAAAGATCTAAGTTGTCTCTATTTACGTAATTTAAAATAATTTCAAGAAAGCATTTGAACCATTCTTTCGTGCCTTGAATTAGATGACTTAGCTAAAATGTCAGTCGTGCAGTTTGCTTCTATAAAGGTGTGCCTTCCATGTTGGAGCCAGTGCATGTTTGGTAGATGCCTAAAACTGAATTCATCCTATTCTTAGTTAATCACTTTTAATCTTTAGTGAAAAGAAATATGCTCTTGGTTAGAATTAATAAAATCAGATGAATTCATTTTTTAGCGTCTACCAAAAAGGTCCTAAGTTTCTTTGCAAACGAAAGCCCTAAAATTAAACTTTGTGACAATGCAGTAGATGATATGACTCTATCAAAATAAAATGGTTTGGAGGGTACTACTTCACATGGGCCAACTTCTGCTCAAGAGTGCACTAGTGATTGATGGCACATTGGAAGAATTAAGATTTGAAGATGTATAAAATAGTTTTGGCTAGGAAGGTGTTACAAAACTCTTCAAGGAGATCTTTAATTTTCAAGATAATATGTATGGGAATACTTTGGTCATGGTGAACTTTGTGCTCGTTGTGTTTAATCTAGATTGATTACTTTGGGTAATATGGCTTTTTAGATTATTTTTTAATTACCTTTTTCTTTATAATGGGTCGTTTGGCCATGTGGAATTAGACAAATTTGTGGGGATTTATTGTTTACTCGACATTGGGTAGTTAGGAATTGAAGGAATATATTTAGATTTGAGAGGAATCCAAATCCTTCAAAAGAGTTGTATTTGAACTCTTACTTCAAAGTTCTAATTTTATATGTATATGTCAAATGATCCTTAAACATTCTTCAACTGGATCATGGCTTCAATTGGGTTATTGGGAAGAGTTATATTAGTTGAAAACATTTGAGTAAAATTGATGTAGGACGTGGTACAGATGTAATCTTAGCACGACTATATCAAAAGAAGCCTAAATAGAAGCGCAAGTAGTCCATCAGAACCGGGCCTAGTCTTATATAGGACATGACGTAATTGAACCCCAAGAATGTCCGAATCGAAGAGATTTAATTTGGATAGGAAGAAATTGTCATTTTGAAGTGTTAACTATAAATTGGCCATGACCTTTAATCCGAGTATTGTTACGAGGCGCACGACCCATGAATTTTGACTAGAACAAGCTATCTGAGGCCAACCTACCCACATAGTGAGTCGCGTCAGTCTGTTACACAAGAAAACGCGTGTTTCCAACTAAAAAAATGAAATTTAGAAAAAAAATACTATTTTTAATAATTTTGATTTTTATAATATTTAAATATTTTTAGAGTTTTAGATTTTCATCTTTTTTAGAAATTACTGGTAAATGCTGGGACTTTTTGAGAAAAAGTTTATGTAGAATTTTTATTTTTAGAAATTAAGCATTAGAAGTGTTTTACTATAATTAACACTTTCACTAAGGTTAGAATTTTTCTATTTTTGGTAATTATGAATTTTAGTTTATTTTTTCTTTATTAATGGTGTTATTGATAAAATTACACATTATACATTATTTAATAAAAACTATTCGAGTTTTATCTTCTTTCTTTTTTTGTAGATTCAAGAAATTACCTTGTGGATTCAAGGTTTTTATCACTTGAGGAAGACGGTGATATTTCTCATTATCCCTTTATGCCCTTCCCTACATTAGTTAAATATTAGAGCGAGGAATTTTCCTTGGCTCAATGACATCTAATCAAGGTTCGGGTAATAATCCCGTGGATGGTGATCTAGAGAATTACTCTTTGATAGGAACAATGTTTGAAGCTTTCCAGTGGGAGAATCAACAAGTCATGCAAGGAGTGCAGGTAGTGATTGATCGTTTGACGAAAGTCGTAGGATAGATCCATGTTTATAATAATGAGCAACATGATATCAGCAATGGACATGATCATCATGTTCATGGTGTGACACCGATGATGAATAGCAGGCCACCATGTGATAGTGGTGAATCACGGGCCACCACTTTGCTTGTGAGGATGTTGTTACATATGCCGAAAGAGGAAAGATTTACAGCGGCACGACATCTTTTGAATGAGGTGCACCGTGCATAAAAAGGGTTGTAATATCATCATAGATGGTGGAGGCAATGAGAATATGGTGTCAAAATATATGGTGGAGAAATTACAATTAACAATAGAAAAACGCCCCTCTCCGTACACAGTTGGATGGATTAAGAAGGTCAGTGAAACAAAGGTAACTAAATGATGTCGTATTCCATTTTTCATTGGTAAACATTATAAGGACGAAGTAATGTATAATGCGGTTGATATGGTAGCTAGTCACATGTTACTTGGTCAATCACAACAAGACAATCGTGATGCTATGCATAGAGGTTGGGATAACATAGCTATTTTTCTTAAAGATGGTAGAAATATTATGTTAGTGCACTTATTTATGTACCTATTTATCAATCACTTGTGTTGTGTGTTAGTATATCGATTGAGCCCTTAGAAGTTGAAGACTGAAGACACAAGAGGACATGGAGCATCAAGGAGTGAAGAATAAGTAAATAAGGTGTCTTGGTTGTTAGTGCACTGATTTGTACATCTTATTTGTTAATCACTTCAGTGCACTAATAGTAGGGGCTGGGAGTCGACGATGGAACTTACTTAGACATACCTCCTGAGTTTTCCACTGTCGATTCGAAGCTGATTACACATTCAGTAACTAGGTTCAAATCATCAGTTGAAAACCCAGAAGGTAAGTATGAGAAACTTCATCATTAACTCCCTCCTACACCATTTGAGCTTGTATGCAAGCTCTCATTGATCTTGCAGTTTTCAAGACTAGAGAACCATTCAAACTTGAAAGCAATTTTTCCTTTCCATGTAAGGAAAAGAGATGAACTATAGTGACCTGATCTTAGTGATAAGATCAGTTCACTGTAGTTCATTTTTCTCTTTTGCCAGACATCACTCCAGGATTTTCGGTTGTTGATTCAAAGCCGATTAAAGTTGAAGGCGATGATGGATCTGCAGTAGAAGACATTGATTATCTTCCAGACGATAAACGATATTATCATCCATTCCATCAATAAGATGATCCATGTTATCCACCGAAGTCACGTCTTATAAATTGTTGGCTCGCACCCCGTTTCGAGCTTGAGGCCCAGCCTCTTTACCATCCTTTCAGCTACAAAGTTGTGGGTGGCCCCTGTGTCAACCAAGGCCACCGCATCCCGTCTGTTGATGGCCACTGAGACATACATCAGCTTCCTTGTTGTGGGTTTGTCCTTTGATTGAGCCCCCTAATGGCATTGAGTTGTTGCAAGGCCCCCATCTGTGGCTCTGCTTGCTCCTCCTCCGTCTTCAAGGCGTTAAGGGCCTGCCTCTGCGGGCAATCTCGTAGTCTGTTTTGGAGCAGATGAAGCACCTAATATCCTATGGATTTTTCCTTCTTTCTCGGCTCGGCCTTGGTCTTGGGCTCGCTCGTCTTAACCTCGGGTCTCGACACCTTCTTATTCTTCGGGTCGGGGAGGGAACATAGTAAAAATCCAAACATACCTAATCAATATTTGTAAAAAATCATCCATGAAAAATGAACAAAACCATTCAGATTCAAACATACAATCCCAATTCACAATATCGAAAAATGATATTTATGCATGCAACAATCAAGTATAAAATTATTTAAAAACAAGTTAAAAAATTGTCATTTTCCAATCATATTAATCATATTCAAAGGTCACCTAATAATGGATTCAATATCAATATCTGCAAACACCGTCCCCTCCAATAGATCCTTATCTTGCAGCTCTGCACCGCAGACGAAGATCTCCTCGATGTAGACGTGAGCGTAAGTTTGATCAGGGGATTCGCTCTCAACTAGGTAGCCCATAGTAAAATTCATAGTCATATGAAAGTTCTTCAACAAGCACCTACTGTCAATCTTCAGTTTGGGGGAGAGAGAGGATGTTAGTTTTTTGCCCGCTCGCCTTATACGTATAGATGTTTCGGTTTTAGTTTGAGAAGATTTCATGCTCGGCATAGCGGAAGACCCCGTGGATGGCTACCTCATCAATGTCATGCTCCTCTACACTTACTGAGTTAAATGCATGAACTGATTCTTCATTGTCTCAAGTTCACCCCGGAGAGGAGTTGTATGATAGAATGTACTTAATGTGAACCCACTCTCAAACCCCTAACTCATCCATTAGCATCTTTCCCTAAGACAATTGCAACAACATCATGCTCTAAATCTCGATGTCCAAACGTGGGATTCACAGCAATGATGTTTCATATTTGTGCTTGGAAAATTTTATTTAAAATATAAAGAGTTGGATCATCGTGTCTAAAATGTGGGGCGGGCATAGGCTTGCATAGATCGTTACTTGAAGTAACCATTTCATGGAGCTTGGATCGACCTGTTCACTACAAAATGGGTCCCAAAAAGCCAAAATCAGCCTACCCTTGTATTAATGGACCATTAGCCCCATTTTTAGGGCAACCAAACCTTAAAAAATGACTATAAATATACTTTTTTTAGCAGTCCTCCTCATATAATTTTTCTTAATTAATTAAGGTTAAAGAGTGTTAGAGGGTGAGAGTTGTGTTGAGGGGAGAGAGAGAGAGAGAGAGAGAGAGAGAGAGAGAGCTTCAATTTGTGTTTTGTGCTAGAAATGAGTGTTGTCGAAATTCCACCATTGTAGTTATCTAATGCTCCACCTTAGCAACTTCCACCTGAATTGGAGGTAAGTCTACCTTCTACATTACAAATGAGTTTCAAATTAGTAAATTTCCTAAACTTACTTGTAATTACTTTGGAATTGATATAATAAATTTAGGCCATTCCTAAATCTTAAACCCTTACTACTTTCAGAACAAAAAACTGCCCCTAAATGTGAGGACTATTCCTACAAAGTTTCCCTCTATCAGCCCTTAATACTTACAGTCAGTGATACCTTAGTTCTGTTAAAATTGATTATGCTACTAGTGTTAGAATTACATTATTATCATAAGCTCAATGTTAATAGTTGTTGAGTTGATAATACGCTTGATGAAATATTTGATTGAGTGGAATCATGATATTAGAATTCATTTATGTTATTTGTTGCGTAATGATTATATAAGTCTACTTAGACTATTGATCAAGTGTTTGTATATAAACTCCAAATGACTTATCATGATTAATGTTAGACTAATATGTGCGTATAACTATGTGCATGATAATATGTAACTGAAGTGTTATGGATCAAGCTCTGAAAATTATTTTGACTGGACATTGCCTACCTTTTTGTTGGACATCACAGGCTTATTTGGTCGACCGAGATAGAACACGGTCGACCGACAGTAGTCAGGGCTATTGAAAAGGAGAGCTTAAGATGTCTTGGGGGGGGGGGGGGGGGGGTGAATAGGCTATGCCAAATAATCGAAATAAGTGTTGAATATGCAAATAAATCAAAGATCTCAATTGCTTAAGTATTGAAATGTTGATTCCAAATGATTCGTAGGACAACATTCACCTAAAGAATAAAGGCATTCACCACATAACACAGAGGATTATAGTGGTTATTTGCTTTAAAAACAGTCACACCTACTCCACTTCTAAAATTACTCTCCACATAATTTTGGCTTTCACTATGAAAAAGGTTTTCTCAGGGTCACTTTAAAACCTGATACAATTCTTGTGATTTTAACAGGTTATCACAATCAAACCCCTCACTGAGATTTTTAGGCTATCGTAGACAAAACCTACACTGAGATTTTCACTAGTTATCTCAGAAAAACCAAACAGAGTTTAGAAGGTATACTTATATTCACCATAGAAGACGTATCAGAAGCTTGTAGCCGAAGAACCGCTTTCTTGAATGTAGAATGCTTCTTATTCAGTCAAATAGAAAGGGTCTAGGGTTTTATTGATTTTAATTAAGTTCATGCCAATGGTTACTTGAATCAATTCTCTTAAATCTCAAAAGAATAACATAGTTTACTCTCTTTAGAATCAAACTAGAAAGATCTGAGATTAAGGGAAATGAACAAAAAGCTATATAAATTAAATTTATAAATATCATTCAAATAGCTTGCTGATAACTTGAGCTTCTCTCTCTCTTGCAGAATAATTTTGATAATTAACTTGTGTAATTCGAAATAAGAAAGGAACTCAATTTATAAGCAAAGAAGTTGAATCTTCGGCTAGCCCGAGATAGTCTTCGACTAGCCCGAGCGGACCGAATTCATTTCAACGGACTTCGGATCGCACGGGATAAGATTTATCCAAAATTCGGCTAGCCCGAAGTCACCTTCAGCTGGCCGAACACCCCAGTTCGACTAGCTGAATTTGACCTTCGGCTGGCCGAATTCATCCAAATTCTAAAGAATGAGGTTACTGGAATTTGACCCGAAGACTCTCGGGCTAGCCGAATTTCAAGCTCCGGCTAGTCGAACCAAAACTCAAGCTAGCCGAATTTGCAACAGAAATTAGTTTTGCTTCGGGCTTAAACTTGGGTTGGCCAAGAAACCTTGGGCTAGCCAAACTAAAAGTTAGGCTGGCAGAATTCTAAGTAAAATAAGTGTAAAAAGTTTTAAACATTTTTTAAAGCACCTAGTCCTAAGGTCTTTCTAGGGTTTTATACGACCTAAGATATATCAAATATTTGTACTTCTTTGACTAGAACAAAGTCTCAGATTTTGTCTTGACTTTGAGCTTGATCTTTTCTTGAACCTGCGCTTGATCTTCTCTTGATCTTAAGCTTGATTTTTTCTTGATTCTCTTGATCTTGAGCTTGATCTTCTCTTGATGTAGCTATTGTCAAGTTATTTTGGCTATACAAAATTTGACGACTAAAGTGTACTTAAAAATTTTAGCACTTACAACTACACGGGTTGTTTTACAACTAATGTCAATTTTACCGAAGTTCCCTTTGGTCCATCGGATAGTTTTCATTCAGAGTTGATCATTCATATCTTTGATTGTTGCCAAATGCATTAATAAATGTAAGATATCACGATTTCCATCATTTTACAATCATAAATTATAATCGTTAGTGTGTAATACAATCCTATAAATAAAGTCTCATGAGCCGATCATGGTAGTAGGGGACACTATGTCCGAGCTATCGTCCTAAGCTAGATGACGAGCCTCCCTTAGTGACTAGTGAGCATTAATGGAGGTGACAAGCCTATCATTCTCTTAATTGATCTTGGGTGGTGAACCCTTACCATGTTGATTATAAATTTGGACGATAAAGCCCATATCTTTAGACTAATTATCCAACTTCAATATCAGGTGATGAACCCTTACAGTGTTGATTATATCTTTAGGCGATAAGCCCCATATCTTTAAACTAATTATTCATATTTAATATCGGGTGACAAACCCTTACCATGTTAATTCAATCTTTGGGGCGATAAGCCCCATACCTTTGGATTGATTATCAATATTTAATATTGGGTGACAAACCCTAATTTAGATTAAGGGACACGGCTAACAAGCCACATTATCCTATTTATTTGACTCCTGATATGATTGTGTTATCCTAGCTTTCCTAATACGGGTATTTATAAATGGATTAATAAAGGATTGGTTAAAACATGCATATCATGGCATTTATGGGTGTTATCCGTCCCACTGTCTATTGTGGTTATGCCACTTTGGTGGATATCCCCAATATCACTGTCAATTTTATTTGCATTGCGGGTAATATTGGTGATGAGCCGTAGTACTGTCGGTTCTCTTTATATTGTGGGTGATTTTGGTGGTGAGCCACATCGCTTTTGGTTCTTTCTGGGACGTGCATTCATATATCATGACATACGTGCATTTAATCAACTAGATTAGGAATTGCTTGTTATGTTGTGCTTTCATTACATATACTTGATTATGTTGATATTATAAGCAACTTAGGGGAAACTAACTTGATTACGCGCTCCCACTCAAGATGGTATTTTAAAACACCATCAAAATGTTATTGATGTAGGTGTCATAGAAGTCGCAATGTTAGATGAGTGTTAAGGGTCAAATATTGCATATTATCCCCCATTTATATCTTGGTTTTATGAACGTGATAATGCTTAATGTTCTTTTTTACTCATGTTTGTGTTTTAAGGTGAATTTAAGAGCTTGGATTGAAAAGTGTGCTAAAAGCATGGATTTGATGCTCAAGAATCACCAAGGCAAGGGATGGATCTTAGGAGACAAAGATTTAAGAATTCACACGCCAAAGATCTAAGAAAACTAAGTGAAGAATAAAGAGAATCGAAGATTTGAAGTGAAGAAAAGGAATCCTGAAATCGTCCAGAAAAAATATATTTTAAAACTCTGAGTCATTCTGTGAAATTGCGCAGAGTGAAGTCTATTTTGGAAAACTATGCAAAGTGAAGTCTATTTTAGCAAACTGCATAAATTTGAGGCTGAAAGTGCCCTGGTTTGTCAATTAGCATGAGTGTTGAGTCAGCAAGTCAAGCGAACCCCATAGGAAGATCATACAAGCGTCTGCCTCAACTAGATGTGTGCTCCGAACTCATCAAAGGTAAACTAAGCCTCACATCCCATGTCCCAAAACACTCAGGTATATAAAACCCTTAAAAGTGGATAGAACAACATAGGGTTTAAAGTATGAAAACTATTTTGCAAATAAGGAAAATCTCTAAGTTTTCAACTTTTGTCGATATATCATGTACTCATTAATAGCATCGAACTCTCATGATTGATGATATTGACAACTAATCAATATTATCGAATTAGGTCATTCTATGTCCAGCAACCACAAAGTATTTTGGACAATATACTCAATAAATCGAACAACATTTCGATAATATCGACATTCAAATATCGATCAAATCAATGAGGATCGATGATATCGAATTACCTTGAGCTTTATCCAACAACTTTTGAAAAATATCCTGCCATTACTCGAGTAATCGAACCATCGTCAATATCCTCTGAATTCAAACATCGATGATATCGAGAGGAGTTCGATATCATCGAATTCGGTCAAGTTTTTATCCAGCAAGTCTCAAAGGAAAATCACCTAGAAAGATCGAGGACTCGAAACCCTACTCGATATCATCGGATTTCAAAACTCGATGATATCGAAGGTAGATCGATGAAATCGGATCTGGACAAAACTATTCCAGCAAACTTGCAAGGTAAACCATATGGGAATGACCGAGGAATCTATGATGTTTCGATATGATCGTAATTCAAATATCGATGAAATCGATATATGCTCGATATTATCGAAATGGATCAAAGATTGTCCAGCAAGCTCTTTTGAATTTCATAAGGAAATAATTGATGTATCGAGCAGCCGGTCAATGAAATCAGAATTCAAACTCTGATGACATCGATGCCTGCTCGATTGCATCGATCTTCAACAAAAAGTTCCAGGGATTTACTTCGGTGGAGTTTGTATCATCGAACCTTGCTTCGGTAGCATCGAAAGTATATGTTCAATGATATCGAAGCAAGCTCGATGATATCGAACTCAGTCAGAATCTGACATCTTTATTACCGTTGGAACTTTTTGTCTATTTAAGGAGGGTTTGTTCTTGGTTGTTGTATTGAGAAAAACAGAGAGAGCCTTACATACTATTTACCCTAAGCTCTTTTTCTCATGGGAGTTCATCTTCCAATCCACCCTCATCATTGATATTCAATAGAGTGGATTGGGGAATGAACTTCCGCATTCAAGGATCATCCAACTATCACCTTAATGGCAAATCATTGAGCTGGGATACCTTAAATGCCTGAATGCTTGGAATCACTCCGTCTCTAAAATAGGAAAATATTTAATAGAGTAGGATTCCAACATAACCTTGACCTAACTCGTCACCTTATTGGTACATCATCAAGTGCTGCGGATCAAGGGAGCTAAAGAATCTTCATCAATAAGGAGGAGATCTTCATCAAAATGCTTAATGGGGCTCATCTACTTATCTGTAAGTCATTAGAGTCCAAAGACCCTGCTGATCATTCCTGTGCGTAGGATTAGGTCATAGGTGATTCTCACCCCTTTCAAGTCCTCATAGGAGGCCTCCGACAGGAGAGTACGTGTGGGTGTTGTGTGTTGACCCTTGCTCTTGTATAGCATAAACATAGGTCCTTAGTGTAGGTCCTTGGCCTGTGTGGCCTAAAACTTAGGTGTTGTGTGTTGACCTTTGCTCTTGTATAGGGCATAAACTCTAGGTTCCTTGTGTGGATCATTAGCTTGTGTGGCCTAAAACCTTAAGTTCCTTGTGTGGATCTTTTGATCGTGTGTAAAGCATAAAACCCGGGTGATGTGTGTTGACCCTTGCTCCTGTGTGGGGCATAAACTTGTGTCTCGTGAAGACATGTCTAGGTTTCTTGTGTAGGTTCTAGAGTTGACCTTGTGTAGGTTGTGAAGGTTAGAGGTGAACTTGATTTAAAACCTCCGTTAGTGAAATCCGGTATACTTAAGGGTTAAGTGCGTTCACCGGGAGTGGAGTAGGCAAGTAGCCGAACCACTATAAATGATTGTGCTTGGGATTGTTATTTGTGTTTTACTTTTCTGTGTTTACTTTGGATGTTCACATGATGCATGATGACATGATTGTTTAGAACTAATAAGTATCACATTTCACACACAGTTACTCATTTAATCTATCTTTGACTAAGGTATATATTGTTTAGATTCTGCTTAGTCTTGTGATTGAATCCTCTAATAGGTTTGGAAACCATTAGAGTTAAATTGATGATATCTTGACATTTGCATATTAGATCAAGATAACGGTAATAGGATTTTAAATTATCGTAAAATTTTATAAAAGTCTTATTCACCCCCCCCCCCCCCCCCCCTATGACACTTTGACCTATTCCTACTTCTACTAAAGTGGTCATTACCGTAATTTCAGAGGCAGTTTCTAGAGTTTTCCAATTAGGTGCGAAAGTTGGAGTTCCACAACTATAAATAGGACTCCGTAGGATGTTCCTATGGATCTTCTAGGGTTTAAGGAGTGGAGCAAAAGGGTGGAGAAGCCATAGCTAAGAGTTTTTCTTCTTCTTCCTTAGTTGTTTTCATATTTTTCTTAAGAGACTTTAGTCCAATCATGTCTATGGTTGGCTAAACCTCTTAGCTAGGGCTAAGAGGTGAAGCTTGTAGCATGATGGGATTTTCTATTGCTTTAATTCATGTTTATGTTGAACTCCATGGATTCTAATTTGATATTTAAAGAATACCTTCAGTTTTTAATGGTTTAATGTGACTCAAATTACAGTATATCTACAATAGCTTTGAGTATATTCTTTTCCTGATTTGAAATTGTGAAATTAGTAAGTCATGTTGTTCACCATCATCCCTTGGGCATGGTAGGGTGATGGAATCCTTCCTAATCTTCACAATTCTCCTGCTTTGAGATTATGGGATTGGTAAATCCAATTGTTTGCCATTGTCTCCTGGGCATGGTTTGGTGATGGAATCCCTGCCAATTATCATAGTTCTCCTTCATTGAGAATTAGGTCAATGGAAGTTCAGATTTAGTTTTATTGATATATTTTTCAATTGGATAAGATATGACTCCAATTCTAATTGTGTTAGTTGAATCAAGTAAGAGGGCTCCTTGATCACCACAAGTGGATCCTTGACACCCTAGTTGTCACCTTTAAATTCTTAGTTTTAATTACTCTATTTACAACTACTCTCTCAAATACTTCAAAATCAGTTTCACAGCTTCTTCTAGTTCTACTTCTAGTTAATTTCAAAAACATACAAGTTTCAGTCCTTATGGATTCGACCTCGGTCACCAAAATTATTACTACATCGCAACCCTACACTTGGAGTTGTGAACAATGAGGCTTACGTGAACCTGATAGAGAAAGTACCATACTTCTATATTTCTGATGAGCATGCATTGTTCCAGCATGTGTCTGCTTCTCTGTGTCTTGGAGTAGTTACTTAGAGTATTCAGACATTTAGTAGTTTTTGGGCATGTATATTGTGTCCCCCACCGAGTGAACTTTACAATTTGGTTAGATGACTGTTATGGATATTTTGTGTGTTTGATGTGGCATCACCTTACTTTCGAACTTAAAACAATGCTTAGTTTAGTTCTTTACGAGTGGGCTCGATGCCATTTGATTATGATATTAAACGGTGCATCTAAAAGATAAAAGTTACCACCTAAAATATCAGGGACCAAGTGTGTACTCGACTTGAAATTCGGGGCATTATACACATTGATCTTATCCTAGGAGCAAGTCTGCCTAATTGCTCACATTATCAGAAAGAATGCAAGAACCTACAAGCAAAAGTGGTGGAATTAATCCATAAGGGTTAAGTCAAGGAGAGCATGAGTACATATGTTATGCCAAATCAGAAACCTAATGTGGTAGTGGATTGGTTCAAGGGGCCTTCCTTGAAGGATCAATGGAGTGGGGAGGGGTGCCCCTTGTAAGACAAGAAGGGAATTTTTTTTGTCGTAACTCAAGGCTGAGTTTCCTTGAAACACGTAGGGTGAATAATCCCCTTGGATAACATTGATGATGGGGGTTCCCGATGTGTTGGGCCCTACTTAGTGCTATGACATGTGATTTTGGAGAATGTTGATGTTGTTAGTAATTACCACGCCAAGGGGTGCAATTGTAACTTTCTTTTGATAAATTAAGTTATGTACCACATGCTTCAAAGAGAAGCATGTTCTGTGGTGTGGCCTCTTCCTTGGTAGACCACGTAATATTCGTTTTCATGATAATTTGGAGGTAGTGGGTTCAATGGAGGCCAAGGCCGGAGCAAAGTCAGCAATTGCCCTAAACTAGAGTGGCCAAAATATCTATGTATGATTGGGTCAAAGTGAATTGCCTAGGTTCTTAAGTCACACCTGTTTGTTTATTTTGGTTTGAATGTTGCGAGTTCTGCCTAAGTTGTTGTTGTTGTTGTTCCGACGAAGGGGTTATCGGTGCCCCCTGAGAAGCGGCAATAAGATTGTTAGTTTCTATCCGACAAGGAACAATTGCATCCCCGTTCCTGGGCTCGTACTTGGTTGTCTTTTCTTTAGCCTTAGCTCTATGTTTAGAGGCAGCCTGGTGGGGCCAAGGTGCGATTGTGCCAATTCTTATCCCGTCTTCCACCTGCTCCCCTGCACGGATAAGCTAAGTGAAATTGGCGTATGGATACGAAATCAAGTATTTGGATATGCTGGGATTAACCAAATGGACGATCATAGAGATATGTTCCGCATCATTGATGGGTGTTTTCATAAGTGCAACCATGGCCCTCCATCATCTCATATATGCCGATAATATCTTATCATTTCTCTACCTGAGGGCGGCCAAATCTTCCCTTCATAGTGTCGCGTTCAAATTGTACATGAAGCTTCTATGAATGCTTGTGACGGGTCTTCCCAAGTCCAAACTCTATGGTAGTCCAACGATGTATACCAATCGAGTGCGTCACCTCTTAAGGATTTCTAGAATAGTTGAATCAAGCCTCCGTTGTCCCCTGCCACGATATCAAGTTCATTGTAGAAAACTTTCAAGTGGGCAGTGGGACACCCCATGCTGTTGTACCTTTGAAACTTGGGTACTTCAAAATTTGTTGGCACCCTAGCATTTGAAAAGGGACAAAGGTCTCTGAACTTTGTGGAAGGGAGTTCTACCTCATGTTGCTTCTGGAGCTTATTTCTCATGGCCTTGAGTTAGTCCACGAAATGCTTTTGGTGTCGATCGATTTCAGATGGTTGTTGAGGAAATGGTCATGCCCCTTGCAGATCTTGGTCTGTCTCTTCCTCGTAGTGATCGATCTCTTCGGCATTTATGTGATTCCTGAGGGGAGGGGGATTCTGTTGAAAGGGGATTGTCGGATGAGGGGGTTGGAGAGAATTTCCCACCCCGGGGTGGGATTGGTTATCAAGACATACATATGTGGTAAGCAGGGATTGGACTTGACCAGGATATTGTGGCTGACCGAAGGGTGACTGTTGTTATTATTCTACCTAGGGTTAAAAGGCGTGCTTGCTAGGGGGAGGTTATCAAAATTGTTTGGATTGTGATGGACCAAAGTGGACCAGTTGAGGGCTTACTCCCTTTAGGGGCAGGATGTGCCAGAGTTTGAGAGGTCATAATTATAGGGTATTGAAAGTGAGCCCGATTCCCGTCAAGGGAACAGGTTAGAACTAATTAATAGTGGGGTCAAAAAGACCCATGTGGGTGTTGGGCTATTGTGCGTTGTAGAATGTGTGGCCCTTTCTTAGAGAAGGCAGTTTACCAAACCTTCTAGCTTACTCATGCAAAGGCTAGGTCGGCTATCGATGGAATGGTCGTAGGTTGCGAGGTTTGTTGCTTAGGTGAATCCTTAGGGGATGTCAAGGCATCTTCTCATATGGATATGGCTATTTGTGCATGGGTTTATATAATGTTTTGATGTGTGTTCATTGACCACACAGGGCGGCGGACCTGTGACTAATTTTTGGGCACAATGGTTGCAGAATAGCCCATCGTCTATTAATTTGGTCCACTGTGCAATTTTTTATTTTTTATTTTTTGTTTTATTTTTCAAATTTTTTTGGTCTTGACTTTTTTTTTTCTCTTTTTTGGATTATTTTTTTTATTTTACTTGCAGCAAACAATCATACGGAATGTAAATGCCAGGAAAGTAAGGGAACCTATGTGAATTAGACTACAAGAAGTGGACCAGTGATAACTAGAATGCAGGATGCTCGTAGAAAAGTAAAGGGACCAATTTGCACTGGAATACAATATGCATATAAGAAAGTAAATGGACCAGTGATAACTGGAATGTAAGATGCTCGTAAAAAAGTAAAGAGACCAGTTTGCGCTGGAATGCAATATGCAGACATAAAATTAAAACAAAATAGTGTAAACTGGACAGTTAGCCGATTAGTTTGTTTGTACATTAGCATTGGACCAGTGATGACTAGAATGATGAAAGTTAGAGAATCCCTGAAAAAACCGTAAAATCTTATGTTTTGAATTGGACCTTGGCTAGTAGCTAGCATGTCCTAATGGAGTCTTCATTCTGTGAACACCTTCCCATGCACATGTGCACTTTTTAGCGTGGATCACCCCAAATGTCAATGGTTAGTAAAAATTCACCTATGATGTAATGGGATTATCACGGCTGTGCGTGCGAAAGTGATTAGGATCAATTAAAATTTTTATCTTTTAAACCATAATTACCTACTTAAGCTAATATACAAATTAAGCAAAGCAAGGCAATTAAATCTAAAGCTTCAAAGCCAATAGAGGGTACAATTACATATACTACAAATGATATGCAATAAGCAACTAGTGTGTAACATGATAGTGTACATGTGTGTGTGGGACGTTCTAACTATCAAGTTCTAACATTCATCTAATCATGTAAACAAATAATTAATCATTCAATCACATAAGCATAATTAAACAAGTGCACAACTGACAATCCCAAACACAAGCATGTAAAGCATGTATAGTGGTTTAGTCTTCCTACTCCACTCCCGACGAACGCACTCAACCCATGAGTGTACCAGATTTCACTATCGAGGGTTTTAAATAAGGTTAACCTCTAACCTTTACAATCCTATATTAGGAAGGGTTACCGCAAGAGACTTTATGTGGTTTTCCACAGGCTCGCTGCAAATGACAGTCCTACACAAGAACATACTGACGTACACTCCAGTTAGAGGCTCTTGTAAAAAAAAATTAGTTGGTTTTTCATAGGCTAACTAATAACCACGATCCTAGTCTAATGACCTATGTTCACTCCTATCGAATCTCCCACTGAGACTAACACACATGCACCCATGTCCGGTGACCTACATAAGGACTTGATTTAGGCCCTACATAAGAACCTAAATTTAGTTCTTACACAAGAACCTGGATTTAGGCTCTACACAAGAGACAAGGTCCTACACAAGAACCTACTCGAGTTTGGATCACAAACTCTTATCGTCAATCCTAAACAAGGAAAGAAAGTATATGGACTCTTACACTTGACAACTTACTTGTTGAATTGAGCTCCTTTTATAGTGTCATCTTGACTTGTTTGATCAATACTCTCTCGTGCTTCAATCAGCTCCTATTTGCTCCCCCAATCATGATATTGATATTTTTCCAAGGCTTCAATTCCAAGATTAAACACCTTGCATGTAATGCTCCTTTGAGGTGACCACGATGATATGAGGTTGGTTAAATCTCCTACAACTAATGAAAAGTTGTATTTTCTAGGGGATTCACATAGATGAGTCTTCTAGATAATTTAGACAATGGTATGCCAATAGAGGTTGAGTATACTCTCTAGAAAATGGAGGACTTCAAGCACATCTTCAAGTTGGAGGTTGGAATCCTCATTAAAGTGTTAATCTCAAGAAAGATGACATAGAACTCATTGGTTTAGAGACTTGGGATGAGGGATATGATCATGGATTCACATAAGCTTCTATCGCATTAAAAAAAAACTCATCCAAATGCCCAAGAACCGAATGCCCTTTATAAGAAGTTTGAGTTCCAATAGTCAGAAAATGGGCAGATAATGGCTCTATCGATGCCATTGAAAGGTCTTCGATGCCATCAAAGGGTACATTCGATGCTATCAAAGGGTACCTCGATGCCATCGAGAAAATCAGATAATATGATATATTTCTTGCTCGATATATCTGAGTTACATGTTCGATGCCATTGACTAGTATTCAATGTCATCGAAGTAAACATTCGATATCATCAAAGGAGACCTTAATGTCATCGAGAAAATTAGATAAAATGATCAATTCCTGCTGGATATATTTGAATCTCTGTTCGATGACATTGAGGGGGTCTTGGATACCATCGAAAACCCCTCGAGATATGCTCAATCGGATCGAGTACCACTCGAAATCTGCTGTTTTGGACATATGTTTTCACAACGGCTCTGTACCTCTTCTAGCCTTACTTATCATATTTTAATTAGGTTTCTAAGGCTAAAGGATAATTAATAAGGTTTACTTACTAAGCCAAGATCATTTAGAAGTTCAATGATTATTTTGGGTCAAGGCTTAGGGTCACCAAGGCACCTCATTTAACTGTTATTTGCTCTTTGATGGTCTTGTCCTATTGTGTCTTCGTTCTTCAGCTTCCAAAGGCAAAACTGACTACATGACACATGGACTCATGTGATTGACCAATAAGATGCATAAATCAGTACACTAACAGTTATTTTAGCTTACTTTTATTTTCTTGGTTGTGTAATACATTTCCAAGGTAGGTAGAGTGTCATGTTTAGATGTTTGGAGTGTTTTGGAGCCGCCACCAACAATATGAGGCTTCAAGTCCACGGTTGGCTAAGGGGCCTTGGAATCGCTTAGAGAGCGAGAAAACAGAAAGATCCTCAACTCGAATGACTCTTACGTTTGGTCAGCACCGTAGACTCTAGGTAAGGGCCTCAGTTACAAAAAAGGAAGGGTTAAGGCACAAGCACCCTTTTCTACTCGTGTTGAGCACAGTCTCTATTTTATGGGTTTGTACAGCCTTTAAGGGGATTCAAGGAAGCTTCCAAATGTCACAGATTAGCCATACTATGTCAAGCCGCGAGGCCTGGGTAGGCAAAGTGATAATTAAATGAAAAAGGAAGTAATAGCAAGGTAGAAAGAGTGTTAAGCCATACTATGCAGGTTTTCGAAAACTCCGGTAAGCGAAAAAAAAAAAAGGACAAAGCAGTAATAAATGTGGATGTGTGCTAGTGTTGGAGAAGTTTAGGGTATATGTGCAACGGAATATAGCTTGGTTTTGAGATGTGGGTGAAAACGAGAAAATTAAACACCATTTTTATCACAAGGGATGGTCAAATATGCCAGATTCCTACCCTACTCGTTGACTTGTGGAGTTTCTTCAGCTTTGACTTTGATTGGTAAGAAAAACTTTGAAGGAGGAATATTCCCGAGTGGATAGAGAGTTAGGTACATGCTTCAACGGTGATGGGAGTTACTTAATGTCGGAGCATGTTTAGGCAGAGCCAACTTTCTCAAACTAAACTCTTTGACAATGTTTGTGTCTCTTCCTTTCGAACTCTCTCTCTCTCTCTCTCTCTCTCTCTCTCTCTCTCTCTCTCTCTCTATATATATATATATAATATATATATATATATATATTATATATATATATCAGTTTTAGTCACACTAGGTTGCCTTAAATAGGCAACAACCGAGGGCCACCTAAGTAGTATAGCTAGGATCGAACATCACTAGACCAAGCATCCTCCAGAAAATGTCAGGGCCAGAGCGTATCTTGTGGTTCGGGATGGCCTCCTATTGGCGGGTGGGACAGTTATGCGCATATACGGTTTAGCGGGAACCTTATTGTGCAAATACGGTCATGTGAAATCTGTTTTTGTGAATACTAATTTCACACAACCGTATACAAAGTTGCGGCTTCCTTTCTGGTTAATTGGATGGTGCTCTGTGGGTGGTTAGGGACTCGTACTCTTCCATTGTCCCGCCACCTGCACGTTATGGTAGAGGTCAATCTTCCCCAATGACTACCTTTAGGAAGTGATTTTAATTGTACAGTTGTCTCGGTTGGCGACAAACTGAAGTCGATGAGTGGATTTTACTCATTTATAATGTGGTGTCTACATGCCCACATCCAAGGCAGGCCCTGCATGATGGATGGGCCACATCAAAGGTGGAGCCCACACGATCGATGGTTTGCATGAAAGTGGGGCTTCACATGAAGGGCGATGGACATTGAAAGTAGGCCTCACATGATGGACAATTTATTTTGATGGTGGACCCCAAATAATGGACGATCCACATCAAAGGTGCCCTGGTGAATGGCCCACATCCATGGTGGACCTCGCATGATGGACAACCCACATCGAAGGTGGGGCCCACATGATCGATAGTCCACAACAAAGGTGAGCTCCACATGATGGGCAATGGATATTAAAGGTGGGCCCCATGTGATGGATAGTAAAAATGATGGTGGGCCTCACATGAGACAGTTGACATCGAAGATCAGCCCCTAATGATGAATGATCCACATCCCAGACAGGCCGCTTAATGCACAAGCTACTTTAAAGTTGGGCCTTGCATGATGGATGGTCCACACTAAAAGTGAGCCCGCATGATAGATGACCACATCCAAAGTGGGCCCCTCATGATGATAGCCCACGTCGAAGGTGGGCTCGCAAGGTGGATGGTCCACATTGAAGGTAGGCCCCACAAAATGGATGGTTCGCATCGAAGATAAGGTCAAGTGGGCCCAACATAATGAACATTCCACATCAAAGGTTGGGCCACATGATGTATGGTGAATATTAAAGGTGGACCAAACAAATTTGAGAGATAAGTACTAATGTGATATTAAAAACCAAACATACTTTTTTACATTTTAGCTAGTATGTAATATCTATCAAGCATACTTAGGGCTAGATTGGCATTTCTACTCTAATATAATAAAAGCTACTCTAATAAGCTCTTTTTTGCTTCAGCTCTTGTTTTAAATAAGCTCGTTTGGTAAATCAAGTTTTCAAAACTTTAAAAAAAAAAAAAAAAAAAAACTCTTATGTAAAATAAGCACATTTTGTAAAACATTCAAATAAGAGCTTTTTTCTAGGGATAGTTGATATTATTTTTAATGATTACATCAACTCCATCATAAGAGCAATTTAGATGGTTGTTTGGGTTGAACTTTGACATAGACCATCCATTATATGGGGGTCCACCTTGATGTATGTCATTCATCATGTGGGGCCCACAATCAATGCTAATTGTCCTTTATGTGGGGCCCCTTAATGTCCACTATTCATTATGTGGAATCCACATTTAATGTGTCAATCTCGTGGGTTCCACCTTCAAAGTGGGTTGCCCATCATGTGGGCCCACTTTTGATGCCATCATCCGTCGTGTGGGATACCTTCTATGTGGATTATGTTAGCCCACTTTGAATATGGGTAGTCCATCATACAAGACCTTAGTTGTAAATGCCCTTTAGGTGGGGCCCACTTGATGTGGACAATCCATCACGAGGGGCCACACTTTGATATATGTCGTCCATCATGTGAGGCCCACTCTATCCATTAAATGGCCCACCTTGATGTGGACCATTCATTATCTAGGGCCCCACCTTCAATATGGGTCATCCATCATATGGACCCACCTTTGATGCAATCGTCCATCATGTGGGCCCACCTTTGATGTCAATCGTCCATCACGTGGGCCCACCTTTGATGTCCATCATCCATCATGTTGATCCCACCTTTTATATGGACCATGCATCAAGTGGGGCCCATTTAACGTGGATTGACCATCATACATGGCCACACTTTGATGTGGAGCTACCTTTTATGTGAACCATGCATTATGGGCCCACCTTAATGTGGACCATTCCTCATGTGAGAGCCCTTTTAATATGGGTCGTGCATTATGCAAGCCAACCTTTGATGTTCACCATCCATCATGTGGATCCCACCTTAGCTATGGACCATCCATCATGTGGGCCCACTTGATGTAGATAGTCCATCATGTAGGGCTACATTTAATGTGGGTCATCCATAATGTGGGACCCACCTTCGATGTTCACCATCCATCATATGGGTCCCACCTTTGTTGTAGACCGTCCATCATGTGGGGCCCAACCTTTAATATAGGTCATTCATCATGTGGGCCCATCGTTGATGTTAACCTTTCATCATGTGGTCCCACCTTCAATGTCCACCATCCATCATATGGGTCTCACCTTTAATTTGAGTCATCCATCATATTGGGCCTACCTTTAATGTGACCTTGCATTATGTGAGCCACCTTAACGTGGACCATTCATCATGTGGAGCTCCACCTTTAATATGGGTTGTTCATCATGTGAGTCCACCTTTGAAAGATTGTATAGAGAAGAGAATAGGGCAAAATGGGAATTACTTTAAAAAGTTTTAAGGATAAATTTGTTAAAAAATGCCTATTCGCTTAAGCACAGTAAGATCCTGTAAAAAAGTTATTTCTCCATCACTTATTTTTTAAGAGTTTAATTTTTTACTAGTTTCCAAAAAAATAAACTCTAAAATTAAAGTTTTATTAAACAGTTTATTTTCAAATTAAAAACTTATTTAAAAAAAAAACAAATAAACATTTATTAATAGAGATGCTAATCTATTAAATAAGTAGAAACCAAGATAATCTACTTACGGCATAAGTGGGTAATGTAAAATAACTAGGGCTGAAAGTTGGGCAGGTTGGATCGGGTTGGTGCTCAACCTTTAGCCCAATCTAAGGTGTTCCTATACTTCAACCTTAACCCAACCCAACCCAACCCAACCCAACCTCGGGTTAGGAATTCTCAACCCAAGCCCGACTCAAGTGGGCTTAGTCGGGTGGATATATGCTAATATTTTCATTATTACATTAATATATTATGCTTCTATACACATCTTATTTTATGTACCTATGATTTTATTAATTATATATATAATTATTCATTGTAAAGAACTTTCTTCTTGTACTTCTTTTTTTTTTCGAAACAAACAAGTTAAAAATACATGACAACAACTCCTTCAAAAGTCGTGTTGTGTAGCCCGCAATCTATATGGGATAGAGAAGTCCAATGTATCTTGTTAGCTCAAGTCCTCGAAAATAGCGTGGACCAATGACACCCAACGACAATGGAATTTCATGTGCCTTCAATACAGACGATCCACACTCAATTATACTTTATCACTTATATGTTGATCGGGTTCAGGTTGGGCAACCCAAGACCTCAACTTGAGCCCAACCCTAGTTTTTTCGGGTTAGTGTTTGTGTAGCCCGAAGGCCTGGATTGAACCCGATACATCCTGGCCGAGCCCAACCCAATGTCCGGTCGGTCACGGGTCTGTCAGTTTGAACCCTTGGCGTAATTAGCTGACATAGAATTGGGAAGCGGATTGGTTGGTGTACTAGACACTAGCTATATAGCTAGTGCAGGTGTGTGTAGAGCTGGGCATCGGACCAAGCCAGATAGGATTTGGTCCAACTCGACCAGGTTCGAAATTTGTAGGTCCCGACCCGAAATCGATCCGATTTGTGATCGAATCCGGGTCATTTAACTCGAACATATCCGAACTCGTAGTCGCTTGAATCGATCCGACTCCGACTCGGTCAGAAAACCGAGTCGGATCGGATTGAGTAAGGTTCGGATAAAAACTGATGGACGGTATGGATAAACCAAAAAAAGTTCAAAATGGGCCCCACATAATTTATAGGAAAAAAACAGACGGTTAACTTATTAAAGAAGCTTTACACTAGAGATAGCTTCTTGAAGAAGCTTTACAACACAGATAGCTTCTCGAAGAAGCTTTACACAACAGAGATAGCTTCTTGAAGAAGCTTTATAAATGGTAACTCCCAAGTGACTAGTAGTCGGTGTTCTATGGGGCCCACCATGATGTATGTGTGTCATCCATGCCATCCATCTATTTTTATATATCATAAAGAAAAAAAAAATGAAGTATATCTCAATCTTAAGTGGACCACATTACAGGAAACAGTGTTTAATGAATTTTGACCATTAAAAACGTTTTGGGGACAATAAAAGTTTTGGATCAAGCTTATATTTATTGTTTCCCTTCATCTGGGTCTTTATGACTAAATTAATCGATTGGATTTCAAATAAACAGTACAGTGGGCCTTCGGAGGATTTTAATGGTGAATATCCATTCATTATTGTTTTGTTGTGGTGCGGCCCACCTAAGATTTATATCCCTATACTTTTTTTTATCAAACCCTAAAATGATCTGTAAAAATGGATGAACGGAATGGATGAAACACGTACATCATGGTGGGGCCCACAGAGCATCGACCATCAGCCACCAGGGGGGGGGAGTAGCCGATTCGTCTGCCTCCAAGTACAGCTAGCACCAGCTAGCTAGCTGATCTAGGCACATGTCGTGCGAAGACGAGCACTGACGCTCCTCGAGCTCCGAGTTGTACGAACAGTTCAAAGGAGATCCACGTTACATGGCCCCACAGTGACCTATTTACTATATCTACACCATTCATCTATTTTTAGAGATCATTTTAAAGCATTATCCAAAAAAAATGAATCAAATCCAAAGATCATCTGGACCACACCATAAATTGCAGCGGAGATGATGATTTTCACCGTTAAACAATTTGTAGGGCCACCATAATGTTTCTTTTCCATCCAATCTGTTCTTAAGGTCACAAAGACCTGAATGAAGTGGAAAAACAAATTTCATGTTGATCCAAAACTTCTGTGAACCCAAAAAGGGTTTCAATGGTAGACGTTCAATACCCCGTTGCTTTCCGTAGTGTGGTCCACTTAATGGTTAGATCTGTTTTATTTTTGTCCCAACCCTTAATATGATATTGCCAAATGGATGGACGATTTGGATATAACACATACCTCGTGATTAGAGCCACAGAACTTGCTAACGTTATACTAGCCAATCTGCTTCCGTCTTTGGGTCTGGCTGTCAAGACAACGCCTGTAAACAGTTGTACACCGACCTTCTTCGATTGATGTCTGCTATCGGTCTCTTTCTCTTTCTCTCTTCCGTCCACAACTATCCATCGTATCTCAGTGTATATCTCTCCAACAAAGAAATCTCCAAAATCTAACGGCAAAAAGAGAGGTATTTGATCTATCACATATCTAACTAGTCTTCTACTCGCCTTCATCTTCAACAGAAAGGGAGAGACATATATAAAGAGAGATAGAGAGAGAGTTGGGGGCTAAGTGTATGTTGGGCGGGTTTTTTTGGCGCCAAACGAAAAGCCAAAGATACAGGGATATTTTGTAAAATAGAGGGATATTTACATCCCCGGGTCGGGTCGGGTCGGATCGGTTGGAACCCTTCAGTCCGGATTTTCGGATCGGTTCTGTCCGGATACACTACTATCCGAACCTGATCCGAAAAATAATCGGATCTGGATGGACAGACTCGATCAGGCCGATCTATGCCGTCGGTTCTGTTCGGAACGGTACCGAGTCGGGTTGGATCCGCCGGATCGGGTCCAACATGCCCACCTTTAGGTGTGTCTTGTGCGAATACTTGTAAGAACGATTCAAAGGATATCAAAGTTAGATGGCCCCACATTGATGTATTTATTATATCCACACTGTTCATCCATTTTTCGTGATCATTTTAGACCATTATCCAAAAAATGAATCATATCGAAAGATCAACAGAACCACACCACAAATAGCAGCGAGAATACTGATTTTCACCCTTAAAATTTTCGTATGGCCCACCATAATGTTTATTTTCCATCCAATCTGTTCATAAGGTCAAAAAGACCTGTATGAAGAGAATAAACAAATTTCATATTGATCTAAAACTTCTGTGACCCCTAAAAGGGTTTCAATGGTAGACATTCAATCCCATGTTGCTTTTTTCAGTGTGGTCTACTTGATAGTTATATCTATCTTACTTTTAGTCACAAGCCTTAAGACGAGCTCCCCAAATGGATAGACGGTTTGGATATAACACATACTTCATGGTGAGACCCACGTAACTTGCTGACGTCAATACACAATCTAATCCGCCTCTTGAAATTGGGTTTGGATTCGGTATTCCAGAGTCTACGACAGGATGGTTCGCGCGGCTTCGATGTTGCCCATTCCTTGACTCCAGCCAAGCAAATATTTTAAGTAATAATTATGACAATTACTTCACGTAAAACCGTGTTTGTGATGCCGTAAGTACACGGCGTGTGCATTAAAGCTCATGTACACGCCACAAATGCATTATCATGGAATGATAGATCCAAGATCTATTCCATCCATTAGGATGGCGGCACTATATTGATACCTTATCCGGAGAATCAATTTGATCCACTCATCAGATGGGCCACAGTTTGCAAATATATGTGTGTCTCAGAAAACTTGTTGAAGTTTTCCAACCTGTCCACCTGTTTCTAACCCGAGCGAGAGGCTGAGTGGACCAGATTTGTTTTCTTTGATAAGATGTAAAAGGTTGGACCAACCAGATGAATGGATTGGATCTCGCAACTATGAGCCATGCTGACAAATGTGGTGCGTACACGAGCTTATTTGCAGGTTTGTGTGCTTTGCAAAACCCTCGGGTCTGCATCATGTCTGGCTCATACATTAACATCGGCAGCTCAGATCCAACAGTTAAGTGGGCCACAAAACAGGAAAAACATGTGAGAGGACGACCACCCTTGATTTGCACGGGGGCTCAAATGAATAGGAAAACAACCTTCGTTTGGACGCGGTATGGCTAGTGAGTCTGCCACCAGCCAGGTGGCTACTGGTAGGTGCTATGTGGACCCACCATGATGTATTTATTTTATCCATGCCGTCCATACATTTTGAAAGATAATTTTAGCGCTATATTCTAAAAATGAGGTAGATTTAACTCTCAGGTCCACCACACCATGGGAAAACAGTTGTGATTGAATGTCCACAATTAAAAACCTCCTAGGACCCACTGTAATGTTTATTTAACATCTAACCTGTTGATTGGGTTATACAGACTGGATGAAGGTAAAAAATATATATATATCAGCTTGATCTAAAACTTTCGTGGCTCCCATAAGTTTTTAATAGTAGGCGTTCAATCAACATTGTGCGGTCCACTTGAGATTTGGATCAACTTCATTTTTGGTACAGTATCATAAAATGATGCGTAAGAATGTGTGGACGGAATGTATGAAACACAAACATCGTGGTGGGGCCCACAGAGCACGGACCACTAGCCACTGGCTAGTCGCTGGGTGCGTAGCTGATCCGTTTCTGTGGTGTGTGGTACAGAAGCCAATCCGATTCCGGTACCGCGCGCGGATTTACTGCCAAAAGCATTTCGTAGGAAGTTTCTGCACTGGGAACCTAAGTGGGGCCCAACGTGAAATCCACCCCGTCCATCCGTTTTGTGAGCTCATTTTATAACATTAGGCTAAAAAAATATGCATATCCCATACTCAAGTCGGCCTAAAATGTGAGGATTGAACGTCTACCGTTGAAAATTTTGTGAGGCCGCATAAGTTTTGAATCACGGTAATATTTGTGTTTTCACTTCATCCCAGTAGGAATGACGATTATTAACGGTATAGATGACATGTAGAAATCACTGTCGACCTCAGGGAGGTTTCAACCGTAGGAATTTACTCCTACTCACCTTTTCCTCTAGTGCGGCCCATCACTGTGGCCCCACCTAAGTTCCCAGTGCAGTAACTTTCTGCGAAAGGCTTTGGCTGAAAATCCGCGTCCGTTCCGTGCGGCGCACTTGAGTCTCGGATCTACCGTCAACGGGCGCGGATTGGTTACTACCCCCACCGGGACGGGCACGGACTGAGAACCACCCACGCTAGGACTTACCTAGAGACGGACGGCCTTGTCATGGCGTCCATGGGGCCCACTATAATATGTATATTTTATCCAGACCGTCCATCCATTTTTACCAATCATTTTAAAGCACGAGCCTAAAAAAGGAAGAAGGTCAATGGCTCGGATAGAGCACATCATATGAAGTAGTGGAGATTGAAAACTTAGTGTTAAAAAATTCTTCAGCTCATGGAAGTTTTGGATTAAGTTGATATTTATGTTTTCCCTTCGTATAGGTCTATGTTGAATAAGTTAGATGGTGAATAAACATTAAGATGGGCTCTAGCAGTAGCATTGCAAGTTCAATCCTCACCGTTTCATGTGGTGTGGTCCACTTAAACCTTCCGTCTGCTTCTTTTTCAGGGTCACACGATAAAATGATATATCAAATTAAACAGATGGAGTAGATAAAACATATACATCATGATGGCCTACAAAGTTCTTGACATGATCGTTCGGCTGTGGTTACATCCAGGTGGGGTAGTACCCAGTCAGAGCCCTACGATGACCTGACATTCCTGTAAAGGAATCTGTGAGAGATTGGAGATTAAAATCCTACCCTTGAAAACTTTGCATGGTTTATTAAGATTAAATTGCTACTTATGAAAAAGTGGATATGTTTATTTTAAATCCACCTTATTACAAGGTCACATGGACCGTTATAAAGGAAAAATATAAATATATCAGCTTGATCCAAAGCTTATGTGCCCGGAATGAAGTTTTCAACGGCGAGCTTTAAATCCCAACTGATTCCTGTAGTGTGGGCCACTTAAAGCTTTAATCTGTCTTTCTTTTTTGAGCTCATGCGCTACAATGATCTTTCAAAATGAATGGACGGGGTGGATAAAACATAAACATCATGGTGGGCCCCACAGAACCCCGGACAGGACCTTCTAGGTCACAGTGGTGTAGTACCCAATCCACGCTCGCCGGCACAAGGCGCAACCACCGATGGACGGACTGGATATAACAGACATCATGGTGGACCCACGGAGCTTAGGGCAGGTAAATCCGGAAACGGATTGGCTACTCCCCTGCCACCAGGCAATGGCTGATGGTCGGTGCTCTGTGGGCTCCACCATGATGTATGTGTTTCATCCATGCCGTACATGTATTTTTATAGATCATTTTATGGTATTAGATTAAAAAAATGAGGTATATCTAAATCTTAAGTGGACCACATTACAGGAAAAAGTGTTGAATAAGCGTCGATCATTAAAAACCTTTTGTGAGCCACAAAAGTTTTGAATCAAGCCGATATTTGTTTTTCCCCTTCATCTTGCCTTGTATGAACTAATCAACAGATTGGATGTCAAATAAACAGTACAGTAGGCATTAGGAGAATTTTAATGGTAGATATCCAATCACTATTGTTTTCCTGTGGTGTGATCCATATGATATTTATATTTCTCTCATTTTTTGGATTGACCCTAAAATGATCTATGAAAGTGGATGAACAAAATGGATGAAACACATACATCTTAGTGGGCCACGTAATACCGAACATCAGCCACCCGGAGGTGGAGGGGTAGTAGCCAATCCGTTTATGGCAAGTCGTGTCGGGAGACGGACTGGCTACTCCACCAGCCAATGGCTAGTGGTCGGTGCTCTGTGGGCCCTACCATGATGTATGTGTATCATCCATGCCGTCCATCTATTATTTTAGATCATTTTACGGCATGAGACAAAACATAATATATATACCTATCTCAAATGGACCACATTACAAGAAACAATGTTGAATTAACGTAAACTTTTTGGGAGCCATAAAAGTTTTGGATCAAGATGATCTTTGCTTTTTTCCTTCTGTATGACCTAATCAACAGGTTGGATGTCAAATAAACAGTATGGTGGGCCTTATGAGGATTTTAATAGTGGATATCCAATCACTATTGTTTTCCTATGGTGTAGTCCACCTGAGATTTATATCCCTCTCATTTTTGTGATTAAGCCCTAAAATAATCTGTAAAAATGGATGAACGGAATGGATGAAACACATACATCATGGTGGGGCCCACAGAGCACCGACCATCAGAAACCGGGCTGGTGGCAGGGGGAGCAGCCAATCCGTTTCCGGCAAGTCATGTCCGCCACGTGGGCCCAACACTATCCATCCATCACTGCCCATCCACGGAACAAAACTGAGATCCAGGCCGAAAACGCGTCTTGCCACCGAATAAAGAAATTTCGGCCGTTGCCGTCGATCCCTACAAAACACACCATACCCCGCCAGATAAAGAAAACAGAGTTTCCTTCTTCATCCTTCATCCCCAAATCCCAATCTCTCTGTCTCTTCCTCCCTCTCAGCTCTACCCCTCTCATTCTCTCTGTTAGAAGAGAGAGAGAGAAAAACAAAATCCAAACAAAATCCAATAATGGGGGAAGCCAAACGCTACCTCATTCTCTCTCTCCTCATCTTCCTCCTCTCAATCTCCCCATCATCACCGGCCACCTTCCCAGATGACTTATCCACCATGCAAAAGCTAGCCAATCTCCTCACCCCGAGCCCACAAGGCTGGCTTTCCTCAACCGATCCCTGCGGAAACACGAAATGGAGCGGCGTCGCCTGTTCGTCAGGCCGTGTCGTTTCCATCAACATCGCCTCCCAATCCATCAGCGGATCTCTGCCGTCCGATCTCAACAAGCTCACTGCCCTCACATCCCTCTCCCTTCAGAAAAACACGCTCTCGGGCTCACTCCCATCCCTTGCCAACCTTATCAATCTCCAGGAGATCTACCTCGACGGGAACCAGTTCTCCTCCATTCCTCCTACCTTCTTCGACAACCTCCCCAGCCTCCAATCCGTCAGTCTCGATGGCAACCCTCTATTACCATGGTCAATCCCCGACCTCTCCCAATCAACCAGCCTTGCCATGTTCTACGCTAGCAATTCCAACGTCGTGGGTCCCATCCCTGATTTCTTCGGCTCTCTTCCAAGCCTTCAGTCTCTGCGGCTTTCATACAACAACATTACCGGCGGACTCCCCCGTACATTCGCCACCTCCGGCCTCAAGAACCTCTGGCTCAACAACCAGAAGTCAACCACGAAGCTGGAGGGCCCCATTGATGTGCTTGGGTCGATGACCCAGCTGTCGCAGGTATGGCTGCAGACCAATTCCTTCACCGGGCCCGTCCCGGACCTCTCCAATTGCACCTCGCTCTTTGATCTGCAGCTCCGGATAACCGCCTCACGGGGGTTTTGCCGCAATCGATCTTCACGCTCCCTAGCTTGGTGAATGTGTCATTAGGCAACAACAATCTACAAGGTCCGTTCCCGAGCTTTGCATCGGCGGTGAAGGTTGACAATGCCATAACCAACAATAACTTCTGTAATGCCAATGGGGGGCCTTGCGATCCAAGGGTGATGACGCTGCTCTTAGTTGCGGCGGGGTTTGGGTACCCACAAACTCTCTCTGATTCCTGGACGGGTGATGACCCATGCAGTGGGTGGTCATTTGTATCGTGCGATTCGCAAGGAAATGTCATTGTTCTGAGCCTAGCAAAGCAGAATTTGGTCGGGAGCATCTCGCCTGCCATCGCGAATCTCACATCGCTTAAAACATTGATCTTGAGCAACAACAATCTCACAGGACCGATCCCGAATGGATTGGCGGGTCTGTCCCAATTGCAGACTGTTGACTTATCCAACAATAACCTCATAGGGAAGGTGCCCGTTTTCAACCTGAGTGTGAAGTTGAACACGACCGGTAATCCGCTACTCGGAAGCGACTCGACCGGGGGTGGGGGCGGTGCGAGTTCTGGTGGGAGTGGGTCCAGTGCATCTTCCCCAGATGGAAGTCCCGGCGGCAAATCGACCTCTTCATTCTCTGTCGGATTGATTGTTGGGATTGTTCTCGGTGTTCTTCTAATTATCGGTCTGTTAATCTTCATTTGCTGGAAGCGATCAAAATCTCGGCAGGGAAAGAGCTTCCTAAATGGGCCGGAAACGATGAAGCTGACTGCAACAGGAATGAATGGGAATGGCGTGGTGACAAGCGAACTGAATAGCTTAAGCAGCAGTGGGCATAGCAATGCTAATGTGTTTGCAATCGGGAGCATGGTTATCTCAATCAACGATCTTCGCCTGGCGACGAACAATTTCAGTGAAGATAACATTGTAGGTAAAGGTGGATTTGGTGTTGTTTATAAAGGGGTGCTCCATGACGGGTCCCAGGTTGCCGTGAAGCGGATGGAATCCGGCATAATCAGCTCGAAAGGCACGAGTGAGTTCCAGGCAGAGATTGCGGTGCTAACCAAGGTCAGACATCGGCATTTGGTCGGTCTCAAGGGTTATTGCACGGACGGGAACGAGAAGCTTTTGGTTTATGAATACATGCCACAGGGTACTTTGGGGCAGCATCTCTTTGAAGGGGAAAATCACGGCTACGAAATACTTAGTTGGAAGCAGAGGCTTACGATTGCATTGGATGTGGCCAGAGGGATTGAGTATTTGCATAGCTTGGCTCATCAGAGCTTCATTCATCGTGATTTGAAGCCGTCCAATATACTTTTGGGGGATGATATGAGAGCCAAGGTTTCAGATTTTGGATTGGTTAAGCTTGCTCCAGATGGGAAGTACTCCATGGAGACGCGGTTGGCCGGAACGTTCGGATACCTTGCACCTGAGTATGCAGGTAAGTGTAGCTTCAACTTTCTTTGGTTTCTCTTCCATCTATGCATTCTTTTGATGCTTGCATTCAAACTCAAACATTCAAATAATCATATGCATTTTTTTGGTTCTTGCATACTAACTCAAACATTCAAATAATGTCTGATAAGGGCATTGTGGAAGAATATGTAATATCATTGAATGTTCATTGACTATGTATTACAGGAGTCAAGGAAGTAATGTTTTGTTTGAATTTTGAAATTGTTCTACTTTGTTGGTATTGGTAAAACCGTTTTATCTCAACCTGTCAGTATGCCTTCTTTCCTGCAAAATTCAAGCATTGGTAAAGAAATGTAGTATCTGAGGCTCGTTGGCTTATGCCAATTTAGCAGTGGAGAGAAATCATTCGAGATTTTAAATTCTCTACTGATACTGAATTTTCAGAAATCGCGAAACCGAGCTCTTCAATGTTGTATTGGAAAGGAAGAACTATCTTCCATCCACAAGAGCACCATTTCGTCATTTTTGGAAATTATACTAAGGGCCTGTTCGTTTGACTAGTTATCCTAGTAATGTAAAGGAAATGTGTCATCATTATGATTTTACCACTCCAAAACAAACATGAGAATCATTGGTCAAATGTAGATGTATTTAGTAGACAAGTAATTCATAATCACTGTACATTTTCATGGCATTATTGTGAAAATATCGAATTCAAACAACAACATCAGTGTATTTTGGTGATGATTTGACGCGAAAGTAATTTAAAAATGTCATCATAGAAATTTACCTTAGATACACTAGACAAAGGAGTTAGTGGTCAAATGCATATGTTGTCAAGAGACAGGTAAAGTAATTTGTAATCATTGCACATTTCCTTTATTATGGTAATTGGTGAACAAACAAGCCCTAAGATTAGAATCACAAATTATTCTCTCACTGTGAGCCAATCACATTTTGCATGCACCTAATTGTTTTTATTATTAGTATTAGGGGTGCACACGGTTCGGTTTCGGTTTTGAAACTGGAACCGAATGGCCAAGGATGTAGTTGAATTGGTCCTGCCAGCTGTCAATCTGGACCGTTAATGTGAAGGGGGCCACCTTTAGTTCTCATCCCTTTTGGAACCGGATCCGAACCGTGTGCACCCCTAATTAGTATCATGAATAATGGCAACTTACTAAAACAGGAAACAGATACAAAAAGGCAGTGAGAAGTGAGAACAGTCCCAAAGAGAGTGAACAAAGACAAAAACACTAACATAAGGAATAATCTTATCTTGGGATTTTTTTTCTCTTAACCATTTGTTATTTGTTGCATTGGTTGAACCTTTAGAACCTGTCCAGATGTTTGCATTCTAATTTTGTAGAAAATTTACAGAAGCCCAGTGCTTTTTTGTGCCTTGCTCTTAATTTTGTGTTAGTTGCTCTATAGATATTACTAGATCAGTCAAAATGCCCGCAACTTCAAGAAAACATTGTATTTGTTTCCGACCATGCTTATTTAGCTTGTGCAGTTATAGCAGTCTCCCTTTCAAGGATTCTCCTTCATTTTTCTCCTATGAGCTTTGAAGCAGATTTCGTCGTCTTTGTGCAAATTATTAAGAACCCATTTGCATTCTTAGAAATCTATCATCACATCCCTTGATTCCAAGACAGTCAAAATTGAAAAATGTCTAGTATAGTCTAGTTAATGAGGCATTTGCAAGAAGAGATTCCATGGTGTACATTGTTTGAAGATGATATAGTTTGGATTGAGGAGAACGGTGTGGGCGTAAACACACAGCTAGATTTTTGGAGGGATGGTTTAGAATGTAAAGGATTTAAAATTAATTGAAGTAAAAAGAGTATATAGAGTGCAATTTTATTAACAGTACGAGTGGAGACGAGGAATTAGTGAAGATTGCTGACCAAGAAGTATCTCAAAATGACCACTTTTTGATATCTTGGGTCAATAATTCACGAGTGGAGAGAATTGAGAATTTTGTTGCCCATAGAATTGAAGCTAGGGTGGAAGACATGGAGATGTGCCTCTGGATTTTTGTCCTTCATGTACCAATCAAACTGAAGGGGTATAAGACCAGCCATGCTTTTTTGAGACAGAATGTTGGACCGTTAAGGAAGAACATGTTCACTAGATGAGTGTAGCTGAAATGAGAATGTTGTGATGAATGATTGGCAAGACGAGGTAGGATAGAATTAGAATTGAATGCATTGGAGGGAACTTAGGAGTAGCATTAAATTTTTTATTTTTTTATAGAAGCAACTAGGAAATTCATGGGTAATAAGATGAGGGAAAGTTGCTTAGATGGTTTGGTCATGTGCAATGGAAACGAAGAACTACACTGGTTAGGAGTGAGTTGGTGCAAGTCGAAGCCTCAAAAAGGGCAAGGGGGAGGCCCAAAAGGATGTGGATGCAGGTAGTAAGAAAACTATAGTTATTGAATCTTGATGGAGTGGAATGGCAGAACAAAATTCAGTAGTGGGGATAAGGCTTAGATGATGATGATGATAGTCTAGGCAACCAACCCCACCTTGGAACCTACCAATTGAACAAAGACTAGTAGAGAAGCATCCACTAGCCCTTCTGCATATTCTACTACCCATATGGATCTTCAAGTGTGCACTTACTGTTTGTACTTTATACACAGTAAAATCATCCATGAAATTTTAAGCGCTAACTGAGAGGTCTCATGTTGAAATTATGCACCACTGAGAGCTCTCTTTTGCCCCGTGCACGTTTGGGTGGAAAATTCCCATTCCTCCTAGGGTGCAAGCCTTTCATTTGGACTCTCGTTCTGAACAAAATCCTTAATATTGACAACCTTGAAAAGAGGAATATGGCGACGCTGAATGTGTTTCATGTGTGGAAGAAGTGAGGAATCTGTCCGCCACTTTATTCTTTCATTGGCAGTCTGCACGGATATTTTATCATTTTTTTCAATATAGTTAGACCCTGTTGGGCAATGAGTAGACCTGTTTCTGAAGTTATGGCCGGATGGGCTGCTGACCATATTTCTGTGGAGGGAATTATTTTGAAGCTTTGCGCCTTTTGCTATTCTGTGTGGTATTTGGAGAGAGAGATGCTAGGATCTTCAAGGACAAAGTCATCCCATTGACTTCTCTCAAGCAAAGCATTGAGTGTATGGTGTTTGAGAGGGCTTTGGTGCATCCCGAATTCAGAGGGACTTTGATTGACTCGTTGCATGAGGGAATGGATCTCAAACAAGTTCTTAAATAACAGTATCGATCGGTGTATTTCCCATGCCCAAAAACAATATGGGATGGGACATATCTGACCATAACAGACCTGTATCAGACGATAAGGGCCCGTATTGGCCAAAAATATCTTCTATGCCCAAAAAAGTTTGAAAAAAAATCTAGAAAATTGGAATATATATATATATATATATATATAACACCAGGATCTATCGTTTTTTGAAAATGTTTTTAACATGTATTCAATGGTGCATCAGACCACTCTTGGACAAGAATGCTGTCTGTTGGCTTGATTGCTTTTTTGGCAATCCTATGGTCCTCATGATGCATTTTCCTAGTGACCTGGGTTGTTTCCCCATGGAACTGTCTTGATTGTCATGCTTGATTCCCAATATAATCAGCAACATGTTATTGGCAATGGTATGTTTTAATATTTACCTAATGTGTTTAGTAAATTTTGCAAGAGCGTTCTTCTTCCTTATTTTTCTTTTTCTTTTATAGGCTTTTTGAATTAATGGTTCTTGGAAAATGTCTTGATCAAGATCACCCAATTCTCCAACTTAAATTCTCTCATTGATTTGGGTGGTTGTGCACTTTTTGTTAGTGAATGGCATCTCTCTTTGAAGCTTTTGTGCAACACTTCATCTATCATAGATCCTAATTTGCTACTCTAAATGTTACTTGTTGAACCTGCAATTTCTATTTTGTTACAGCGACAGGAAAGGTGACCACCAAGGCCGACATCTACTCATTCGGTGTCGTCTTGATGGAGATGATCACGGGGAGGAAAGTGCTGGATGACGCACAGCCTGAGGAAAAAGTTAATCTGGTCACGTGGTTCCGCAGAGTTCTCATCAGCAAGGCTGACATGAAGATCAAGGATATTGTGGACCCCACCATTAAACCCGATGAGGACAAGGATGAGGACAAGGAAACATTCAGCAGCATCTTGAATGTGGCGGAGCTCGCAGGCCACTGCACTGCCCGTGATCCTAATCAGAGACCAGAGATGGGCAATGTGGTAAACATTCTATCTCCCATGGTAGAACAGTGGAAGCCTGCCAGCCCCGACGATGAAGATGGCTATGACGCTGATGGCCACGAGGAGCCTCTCGCAGACCGATTAATGCGGTGGAGAGCCAATGAAGGAACATCCACAATGGGTGCATCCATGATAGGCGGTGGCGGGCCTTACACCCACATGACAAGCCTCGGGAGCACCCAAAGCAGCATAGTCATGGATGCTGATGGGATTCCCAGGACCTTCAAATCAAAGGATGCCCGATAAAACACACACAAGAATTTGAGAAACCATTTCCCACCTCATCCTATCTTGTGAGTTGTCAGTTAAATTGGATGGTGTGATTGAAGAACATGTTTGTCTTTTGACAATTTACTGCTCTTCTTATGTTTTCTCATGATCATGTGTTTCAAGTCCTGAAACTGGAGAGCTTCCTTGTTGGGTTTGGATTCTTTGCTGCAACACTAACAGATTGGTTTTGATGATGGTAGAAGTAGAGGTAGAGAGAGAGAGAGAGAGAGAGAGAGAGAGAGAGAGAGAGAGAGAGAGAGAGAGAGAGAGAGGTAATTGTATGATACTTTTACTGGTTGACGGATCTGTCTACCACTTGAATTTATATATGTATTTTTTTTTCTTCTTTTGTTTAAAAGAATGGTTATTGGATTGAATTATAGAAAGTGGGTGGGTTTTCTTTTTCTTTTTTCTTTTCTCTTTTCTTTGGTTGCCTTCTTTAATGATTTTTCAGGATATGTTCGAGTTTGAGTAAGATTCTTGTCTTCCTTTCATTGCAAGCTGGCCAGATTTAGCTGCATGGATTAAGGAAGGTGGCTTGCATCTTAATTGATAAGGTATGGCATTGGAAAGGCTACTCGCTCAATTGGTTTTATTATGCTGTGATTTGCTAGTGCACTTCCAGCCGTTCATCAAGCAGACCTGAAGCAGAAATCAGGTAACAACCCATCATTAGGTGGAACACACTTAGTATGTTGAATGTGGACTGATCCTGATTGCTGTCACACTTCTGGGTCGTTCATCAACCAGTCCAGGCCCGGAACGCTCAATCGTTGAGGTTTTACTCTCTGATTTTGGCATGGCCGCATAGATGGTTGGGATAGTTTGTTGAACGGCTTGGATCTTTGAGAAAATTATGGCATGTGGGCACATATGGCCTGCGAGTAGAAATGTAAATCCTACTCGAGAAATGGGCTGGCAGTAGGGAAAGCGACTGGTGTTTTGTTGGTTTGGAAAGGGTGAGTAAGAAAGCATATATGATATAAATCTATCACATGGGACGAGGGAGCAGTTAAAGGCGATTGTTGCGATATTGAAAAGTCGCGTGTATTTATATTTATTTATATGGGAAGGTGTTGGAAATGAGTAGGATAGTGGAGTGCTGCACATGCAGTCATGTTTGGTGGGCCCCACTCTGATGGAAAACATCTTTTGCTTCTTAAAGTGGAGGCATTGATGGAGGTGTGGTTTTGTTGGTTTTGCCTTGAGCATGAAACATTGATACTCTGGCCGAGTGTTGTGTTGTGCATACGTTGGACGTGTATGTGTCTTGATACAGGCCGTCTAATTCGTGGGACCCATTGAATTTGGACCGTTGAGTACGCTCCAAAATTCAGATTGGTTGGTGGATTTTTACTTCAATTAATGGACGTGTGTTTGTTGAATTTGGAACCGTCTACTATTTTTCAGCTTGGCTGGTTGATTCGGTGGACAACCATAGGACAGTTATGGTCATTCATTTCAACGCGGATTCGGTCAGGACCCAGAAATACGGACTTCTGTGAGGGAAGCGGATTGGCTGGCGTAGCACACACCAGCTATATAGCTGTGTAGATACGTCTCCTGCGAAGACGAGCGCCGACGCGCCTCCAGCTCCGAGTTGTACCAACGGTTCAAATGAGATCCAAGTTACATGGGCCCACGATGGTGTATTTATTATACCCATACGGTTCATCCAATTTTCGAGAGCATTAGACAAAAAAATGAATCATATCGAAAGCTCAAATGTACCACACCAAAAATAGCATATCACCGTTAAAAAATTAGTAGGCCCACGATAATGTTTATTTTCCATCCAATCTTAATACGGTTAAAAATATATGGATGAAGAGGAAAAACAAATTTCATATTGATCGGAAACTTCTGTAACCTCAAAAGAGTTTCAATGGTAGACGTTCAATCTGCAATGTTTTTTGGCAGTGTGGTCCAGTTGATCTTTATATAGGTCTTATTTTTCAGCTTAAGCCTTAAAACGAGCTAGCCAAGAATGGATGGTTTTGATATAAGACATACATCATGATTTGACCCACAAAACTTGTTGACACCAATACACCAGCTATAGAGCTGGTGTGTGGTACACGAGCCAATCCGCTTCCTCTATGAGAGCTGTGACTGCGGGGCCCACCTTAATGTTTGCCAGCTTGTTTTAGGGCATGGCCCCAAAAACGAAGCTGATCAAATATCAAATGGGCCACGCCCCAAGAAACAGTGGTGATTCAATGCTCATCATAAAAGGCTTATTGTGGGCCGCAAAAGTTTTGGATCAAAACGGTATTTGTGTTTTCCCTTCATCCACGTCTGTGTGACCTTATCAACAGTATGGGTGGAAAATAAACAATAGCGGTTACGTATCCAATCACCACTATTTTCTGTTGTGTGGTCCACCTGAAATTTGGATCTGTTTCGTTTTTGGGCTCATTCCCTAAAATGAGTTGGAAAAACAGATGGACGGTGTGGATATACAACACACATCAAGGTGGGCTCTACGGTCACAACCTCAACGAAGTCGGTGTTTTTCCGGCCCCACGGAATCCGCGTTCCATTCATTCAGCCACAATATCAGTTTTGACTGGTTGTCTGTGACTCTTCATCAAAGGAACTGTTAGTTGATGTTGAACTGTTGACAACTTCCCATTTTAACCATCCATTTGGTGGCCACGAAACGGTCATTTACTATCATTAATCAACGTGTTTTTTTTTTTTTTTTTTTTTTTTTTTTTTTTTTTTTTTTTTTTTTTTTGTAATAGCCATTAGCAGTGTGGCCAACGATTTGAGTGGTTTGGATTGAAGTACTTTTATGCCATGTTTACAGCAACAGCATATACGTGCATGGATCCTTGTACTCTGCCAGTGCATCAGATAACTCTTTTTGGGGTCTTCCTTCCCTAGATGAGTATCAAATCATAGTTTGTTAAAACAAAACTATCATTATTATTAAAAAGGACCAGGTAGGTAGGCCAGCGCATGGCGCGTGCGTACACGTAGGCATTCTCTTTGGGGCCCACCACGACGTTTGTGTTATATTATTTCTCCAGCTCATCTTAGCACATGAACCCCTGCCTGGACGGACTCGGTCCAGACGGAGGCTATGTGGGGCACACCATGATGTATATGTTTTATTCATGCTGTCCATCCATTTTTAGGCAGATTCAAGGCTCAAGTGGTTCACACAGTAGGGATTGAATGCCGACCATTAAAACTTCTTGGGAGTCATAGAAGTTTTGATCAAGCTGATATTTGTGTTTTTTTTTTCATTCATTATCTTATGAACAAGTTGTATGGAAAATAAACACTAAGGTTGGCCCTAGGAAAGTTTTAACAATGGACATCATTATCACCTTTGCTTCCTATGGTGTGGTCCACTCAAGCTTTCGATTTGTCTCATTTTTGGGCTCATAGTCTAAATGAATGAGAATAAACGATTAAATAAAAGAGATTAAAATCCATGCATTATTATAACCCCACGGAGCCCGTGCCTCGACCGTTTTCATCTACGTCGTTGTTGAAATCTTTCTCACTCATCCTAATATTTATAATTTATCCAATGCATTCACAACGTGATTCCCACATGTATTATGAGAAAACACAAATGTTCACTTGAACCAAAACTTTCATCGCTCCCAAGAAGCTTTCAATGGTGACCTTCAATTCTTTCTATTTCATGATGTGTGGTCATCCTTTGAGTTTTGGATCTCCCTCATGTTCCGCCGTGTCCTTAAAATGAGTTGACAAATGAATGAATGGAGTGAATAAGAATAGCTATTGCCTTAATTGATAGCCGATGTAATTATTAAGTGATCCAATGAAAAAGCGTCACACTTATATTAAATGAAGAATAATGTGAAAATATAAATTTACTATTATCAAATGAAAGAGGCCTGAAAAAACAAAAAATTCACCCTAAGCCACAACTAACGCTGTGAAAATAAAAATTCTCTTAGACCGTGGAGTACATCTAATTCACATGGGTTGCTTTTTTATTAGGCCACCATCAATGACTAAAGAGGCCATGTGGGACCCTCAATGCCCCAAATTTTGCTTTTCACTAGTTACAGGAACCTTTGCTTTTTTAATGTGGACCCCTGTAAATGTGCATGTATGTACTTTTTTCCACTGGGTCACATCAGAGCCGTGCATCTCAAACATCATGGTAGGTAGACGCGGTTTGGCTAATGAGGCTGCCACTAGCCGGGTGGCTAGTGGTCGGTGGATGCGGTTTAGGTACTACTTGGAGGGGCCTCCATGATGTATGGATTTCATCCACATTGTTCATCCATTGGTCCATATCATTTTAGATTATGAGCCTAAAAATGAGGAAGATTCAAGGTTCAATTGGACACACAATGGAGATTAAAATCCTACCGTTGAAAATTTTTTGGATACCATGTAAGTTTTGGATCAATTTAATATTTGTGTTTTCCCTTCATCCAGGCTTATATGACGTTGTGAACATGTTGGATAAAAAATGAACAACATGGTGGGGTGCTAGGAGCCCTAGACTGTCCTGAGCTCGGAATAGGAGGGGGTAGTACCATATCCACATCCGTGGTCGGTTCTCTGTGGGATCCACCTAATGTATGTGTTTTATTCACACGGTCTATCCATTTTTGTTTCATATCATTATAGGGCTTAATACCAAAACTGAGGTAGATCTAAATCTCAGGTGGACCACACCACAGGAAAACAGTAGTGATGAATGTCCACCATTTAAAACCTTTTAGGGCCCACTGTAATGTTTATTTGACATCTAATGATCTAGAGCGGGTCGTGGATAGTTCCATGGCCAAGATGGATCAGAAAATGTCCGGTTGACAACAAAAGTGATCCGGACCGTTAGACTTTAAATCGGGCATATCTCACAATACAGAGTGAGTTATTCTATGTACCATATATGATTTTGGGGTAGGATGAGCTACTTTAGCCACCCAACCTGCTATGGACGTTCGTTTCCTGTTTTAATTTTGTTTTTACTATAAATAGTAAGTTTTAGTTTGATTATAACTCTTTATCCATTGGGCTTTAGGAGTTGTGCCCAATGTGAAAAGTGATTAGAATAATTAGGAGAATAGCGTGGTGAAGCCAAATAGGACACTTAGGCCGAAAACCTTGCACACTAGTAGACATCACGACTGTCTATAAATAGTAGACAACACTTATGACTATAGTAAGTTGCGAATTCTAGGAGTTTTAGTTGTAGTTTGATTCCGAAATTTATCCCATTGCTTAGTATCCCTATTTAAAGGATTGAGAGCTTGTTTATTTCATCGATCAATCAAATTTCGAATTTTATAGAATTTATTTCTATTTTCTTTCTTTTTCCTCATAAATTCTAGAAGTCTCCGTGAGGAGTGAGAGAAGCTCCGTGGATTCAAAGTAGTTATTCTTGAGGAAGACGGTATTGACCTCATCACGTTCATCCCTACGTCATCCAACATGCTGATTATAGATGAAGGGGAAAAAAAATCAACTTCATCCAAAACTTTTATGGCCCCAAGAAGTTTTTAATAGCGTGTGTTCTGTTATAGGAAGATCAGAGACGCCTCAACTCCGAGGTATGAGATAATCCAGAGCCGATTCGAGGCATAGAACTAAGCTTGGAGTTGAGTATAGGCGAAGGATGAACATCCGATTCGACGACTGTTATGTTCTGAGGCCCCAGATGGTATGATCCGAGGCTAAGTCGGTCCGCCCGAAGGTCAGAGCGGAATCCTGGAATGATCCGAGGCTGAAGTTGTCGGCTGGGAATGATCTGATGCTGGGGTGCTCGGTTTAGGACTCAGACCGGAGCCCACTAATGAGGAAGGTCATGAGGTGTCCCACTATCACACGATTGGCGACGATTACTCAACCACGTACGTTTGCAAGACCATACAACAACAGGGTAGTCGAATCACCCGCAAGATAAGGCAAATGCCCCAAGATGTGCCTAGTTAGGCGAATATGCTCATCATGCCTTAAGATGCGCCGAGTTACGCGGACGTGCCCACCTTAGGTGATAAGGTATAAATAGCATCTTGTGGGAAGGGAACAAGTACGCAATATCTCGCGCTCTCCCTCTACACTTCAACTTTGACCCAGATTCCCTTGACCTAACTTAGGTATCGGAGGGTCCCCTGTGCAAGCCAGGGTCTCCTTTGCTCACCAGTGTTATGCGAGTTCAGGTTTCATACACGGCTCGGAGTTAGAAAATCCGAACTAACGGTGGTCCAGATTTTGTCAGCAACATTTTTGGCGCCGTCTGTGGGAAACTGATATGAAAAGTCAGTTTCCTATTCTCAAGAACAATGGCAAGAGGAAAGAAGAAATCGTGTTATGGAACCGGAGCAGAATTATCAGACTCGGTCTTCCTCATTACTTCACGCCGAGTCAGCTCTAGGACCTTCTCAGCGATCTCACTATCGGGCTAGTAAGTATCGAGTTATGCAAAGCGAGATACAAGCCCTATGCGACGAAATTAATCAGATGAAATGGCAACAAGAGCAATAGCCGCATCCCGTTCAGGAAACGGTTGGACCGATGGTGGAAGTTCAATTCGTGCCACGAAGTATGAGACCCGAAGGGTCACAACATCAATCTGCTCAAGTTCCAGCTTCAGTTCAGAATCCTCCCCCGACCCAAAACCAAGCTCCTGCTCGGAACACAACGACCCAAGCTCTGACGAATGATTCGGTCACCTTGGCTCTGGCGTCGACAGATCTTTGTCATGAACTACAGAGGATAAGGGGAAGAAGGACTCCTGAGGTAGAGGCTCCACAAGAGATAATGGATGAAAACAAAGATCCGTGGGAGGCGCGGTTTGCAGAACTTAATAATTGGGTTCTGATACTACAGCGGAACCAGTAGCCTTCGTCTGTTCCCGCCGTCGTTCAAGCAATGATGGAAGAGACCGAACCTCCCTTCACCTCTGCAATCACGAGCGAGGTGATGCCGCAAAGGTTCCGGATACCTCCTGTCATCCAGTACTCCTGGTCTGGCGACCCGTCCGAGCACGTAGAGGCTTATCACTCGTGGATGCAAATCCAGACAACAACGGACGCAATGATGTGCAAGGGATTTTCAATCACCCTCACTGGATCCGCTCGGAGTTGGTACCAGCAACTCAAACCCAATTCTGTTGGTTCCTTCTCAGAGCTCAGCAGATTATTCCTTACCCAATTCATAAGTGGTAAGAAGAGTCAGAAGTCGAATACTCATCTATTCACCATCAAACAAGGGCCTAAAGAATCATTGAAGGACTTCATCGCCCGTTTCAACGAGGAAGCATTGCAGGTGGGGGACTATGATGACAAAATGGCGCTCTCTACCATGTTCAGCGGTTTGAAAGAGGGGAAGTTTACATTCTCCATTGTAAAGAATCCGCCGAAGATGTTAGCTGAACTCGTCACCAGAGCTCAGAAACACACTAACGCCGAGGAATTCTCAAACTCTCGCAAAAATGTTCAAGTAGCAGAGCTGACTACCAAGGGGAAGAGGCTGGGGAACGAAGAACCCCAGTTATCCAACAAAAAATAAGACGACCGTGCTCCCCGTGATCGTTGCCCGAGCAGAAAACCTGAGGGCAAGTTCCGTTCCTACACTCCCATCAACACATAGAACAAATACTGCTAGACATCAGAGGCTAGAAGCTCCTGAATTGGCCCGTTTCCATGAAGGTCGACCCAGATCATCGAGACAAGCGCAAGTATTGTCGTTTCCATCGTGATCACGGCCACAACATGACTGACTGCGTGGATCTCAAAGATGAGATCGAGACCCTCATTCGTAAGGGTCATGTGCGCCAATATACCAAGGAGGAGAGAACAACTCGGAGAGAAGAGTAAGAGCAGCAGAGTAATGTTACAGAAGAGCCAGTTGAAATCCGTACCATCTTTGGTGGTTTATCTGATGGAGGAGACTTCGAACAGGGCCTGTAAAGCCCATTCTCAGAAGTCTGATCCGGAGCACTACGTCCACATGACTAAGAGGCCGAACAAAGAGCTCTGGGTCAGCTCATACAGTCTGACCTTCACGGAAGATGATGCGCGTGGAATTCCGCATCTGCATGACGACGCTTTAGTGGTGACTATGACCATAGCCAACCACAAGGTGTACCGCATCCTGGTCGACACTGGGAGCTCAGCTGATGTTATCTACTCGGAAGCTTTTGAAAGAATGGGGATTCCAAGGTCACGCCTTAGACCCGTGAAAACCCTCTACATGGCTTTGCTGGAGAAAGGGTGATCTCTGAAGGAGCCATCTCCCTACCTGTGACCGCAGGAGAAGGACGACATCAAGTCACCCTCTTGTTGGACTTCCTTGTCGTTAATGTGCCATCGGTGCACAACGTTATCCTGGGCAGTCCCTCCCTAAATGCAATGAGGACAATCGTCTCCACTTACCATCTGATGATGAAGTTTCCCGCCGACGGTGGAATAGGCTACCTCCGAGGCGATCAGCGTGAGGCTCAAAAATGTTATGCAATAGCAGTGAAGAAAGGGTCGATGAAGCAGGTCCTCACTATCAATGTCCTCGATCCCAGGGGACCTACAGAGGATTCATCAGTGGAAGACTTGGAGGTCGTGCCGCTTGATGAAGCAGATCAGAGCGAAACCATTCAGCTCGGAATGTCATTGAATTTCAAGCAACGAACTGAGCTGTTAGCCTTCTTGTAGCAATACAGAGATGTCTTCGTATGGTCACACGAGGACATGCCGGGAATCTCTCCGACGTCATGGTTCACCGGTTGAATGTGGATCTAGATCACAAACCAGTGAAATAGAAGAGGAGACCGTTCGACGCCGAGCGATATGCAGCCATAGCCGATGAGGTCTCCAAACTCCTCAGCGTTGGCTTCATCGAGGAGGTGCACTATCTAAATTAGATTGCGAACGTGGTCCTCATTAAGAAAACGAATGGGAAGTGGCCGATTTGTGTGGATTACTCGAACCTTAACAAGGCCTGCCCCAATGATAGTTTCCCATTGCCTCGGATTGACCAGCTGGTAGATAGTACAATTGGACATGAACTGCTCTCCTTCCTTGATGCCTATTCCGGGTATAACCAGATCGCGATGCACCCTCCAGACAGGCAGAAGACTACCTTCGTCACTAACAAGGGACTCTACTGTTACCGGGTTATGCCGTTCGGCCTGAAAAATGCTAGGGCCGCATATCAGAGATTAGTGAATCAGATGTTCGCCAAGTAGATAGGATGCACCAGGGAGGTTTATGTTGATGACATGCTTGTTGATAGCATCAAGGCGTCCGATCATCTAGCAGATCTCGGAGAGACCTTCTCTATCCTCCGAGAATATCGTGTGAAGCTGAATCCGGTGAAGTGAGCATTTGGAGTCAGTTCCGGTAAATTCCTCGGGTTTCAAGTTAGTCATCAAGGCATTGAAGTAAATCCTGATAAGATCAAGGCGCTCCTCGATATGAGCTCACCTCGGACTATAAAAAAGATACAATGCCTCACCGGACGAGTAGCAGCATTCGGGCAGTTTATATCCAGAGCCACTGACAAATGTCTTCCCTTCTTTTAATAATTGAAGGGTCATAAGAAGGTCGAGTGGACATCAAAATGTAAACAAGCCTTCCATTAGTTGAAGCAGTATTTGGGCTCTCCGCCCCTATTATCCAAGCTTGAAGAAGGCGAGTCCTTGTTCTTGTACCTGGCAGTTTCGGATTCAACAGTCAGCTCCATGCTGATCAGGGAGGTGGGGGCAAAGCAACTCCCTATGTATTATGTGAGTAAAGCAATGGAACCTGCCAAGATGAGGTACCCGCTACTGGAGAAGCTGACACTCTGCATGGTTGTTTCGGCTGGGAGGTTACGTCCGTACTTCCAGGCTCACTCTATCGTTGTTTTGACCAACTCTCCCCTCAGGCAAGTGCTTCAGAGGCCTGAGGTGTTAAGACGGCTAACTAAGTGGGCGATCGAACTCGGGGAGTACGATATTCAGTTCCGACCAAGGACAGCGATCAAGGACCAAGCAGTGGCCGATTTTATTGCAGAGTTCACTGCCCCAAATGTAGAGGGGACAAGCACCGAAGCAGAAGCAGCTCCTTTGCACGCTCCTCCGACTAGACAAGACACAAAGTTAGAACTGAGGTGGATGATGAGTGTCGAATATTGCATATTAGACCCAGTTATTACCTGATTTTATGTACATGATATGCTTATAATGCTTAATATATTTAATTGTGTTTTTGTTGCAGTGTGTAATCAGGAGCGTTGACTGAAAAAGAGTACTAAAAGCATGGATTTGATGCTTCAAAGCTACCAGAGCAAGGAACGAACTCCAGAGGACTAATATTGATGGACTTACATGCCAGGGATCCGAAGAAATCAAGCCGTTCACGTTAAAGAGGCTTGAAAGTGGTGCAAAATGCAAGATCACATGGTTCCCGCCATCTGATTGGCTCGAAACTTCATACATGGGATGAGGGCCATAAATAACCGTACATATCAAATTTCAGCCCTCGGATCACTATGGAAGTGCCCCAACTGACAGATTAGCTCATAAACCGTTGATTCTAGGCCCACCTGATCTCTGGATATGCCTCAGCTTTGGTCCCAACGCCTTAAATGGGATGATGAAATGAATGGATGGATTAGATTTCGCAGAAACATTACAGTGGACCCCACTTAGTGTGGCATGTGTATAGTGTACATGTGCACTAGCCGTGCACGGCAGCAAAGAGTCGGTCAAACCGACTCTTGACCGACTTCCCTTAAACAGAGAAACGAATCTCTATTTCTAGTTACGCAGAGCCGACCGCTGATGGTGTAGATGGCCCACCATATCGGTTCAGATGAGCGATCTAGTCTGTTCATAAGACTCCCAAGGTTGTTCTTACCATTGCCTAGGTGGCACTATTTCAAATGACAGCGGATATTAGTTTTTCAACCGTTCAAACACAGGTTGAATGGTATAACATAAAATCATGTGGGCCGCATCAACAGACGTAAAAACTATGCATTCTTAACCGAAATTTCATCCTGAATCCAGTGGACGACGTAGATCTTGCACATGACACCAAGAATGGGCCCCACCAATGTTGCAGCGTAAAGCCTGTTACGCAGGCTCAATTTCAGCATCGGAAACTGACGCTTTTTGGCCGCCTGAACGATCATGGTCGTTGATCAGATGGATGATCCAAACCATCCATCATGTAGAGGACCCAAAAATGTGCTAAGGGACGGTGTTTCTTTGAAAATTAAGCGAGGAAAGTGGCGAGTTTTGAAGCTCCGAACTTGGCTGCGAAAAGTTGCACTCCGTGTCCTGCTGCGACTCTACCACCGACTCCAGCCCTCCAGCAGCTATAAAAGAGTTTTGGACGTGAGAAGGGGGAGCCAGAGCTTGGGGAGAGCCAGGGAGGAGATCCAGAGCCTGAGGAGAGAGAGTTTATTTTTATTTCCTTTATTTTTATGTTTTTCCTAGCTTAATCATGTTTATGCTAGGCTAAATTCATTAGCTAGGGCTGAGATGAAGCCCCTAATTTGAATAACTCTAGTTATATTTGATTTTACCTTGATTCAATTGGTTTGTTTCTTTCTCTAGTGTGCTTGATTGGTTTAAATTCTGTACTTCTTCATCTATGAACTTGACCCGAGTCTATATATGGATGTTGTCTGGATGCTTATTCTAGGTGTTTGTGTCTGAACATGAACAGGTTTCCTATAGAGGGAGAAACAGGGTGCTTTAATGAATTATACACCCTATGTGCCTGACCAAGGACATGGGATGTGTTATTCATTGCATTGCTTTAAAAGATTAGACATTCTGTATGCCCGACTAAGGACACAGATTGTGCTTTCTTTATATAAGTTGTATCAGTCTAGATTAGGGTGAATCAATAGATAAAACAAGGGATAGGATAATTAGGGGTGGATTCGAAAGTCCTAGTGCTCTCTCTGATTGAATTTTCTTCCCTGTTCTCAATTATTTTTCATAGAATTGTGCTTAGTAACTCGCTCCATTATTTGTTGGATTAGTTAAGGAGAATCATAGATTCGAATTGTGACGACCAGTCCTCGTGGGAACGATCTCGTAATACATACTGTATCTACATTTGATTCGTATACTTGCGAGTTAAAAAATCATTTAAATCATGTTGGTTTAAATAAAACATCAAGTTTTTGGCGCTGTTGCCGGGGAGTGTTTCGGTACAGTTGGATTTAAGATTCTCTTTTATCATAATTCATAGTCTTAGGATTTTACTAACTTTAGGTTAAAGTTTTTTTTATTTTATTTTATTTTTAGAAACTAACCTATTTCCTGTTTTGTAGCGTCTTGACATAAACTTCTAATTTGGATTCTAGCATAGACCGCCAAATTGGTAACTTCTTTCTAATTATCTCTATTCCTATTTCTAGATTGGTGTAGGATTTTTTTCTTTTAGAATTAGATTCAGAGTTAGGGTTTCACCATGTATATACACGAGTGGGAATGTCAGTATGTTGAGAAGAATAACATATATTGGGATGATGATTATTATAGAAATCCACCAATGTCTCCAAACTTTTCTAAAACTATCATCGAGAACCGATCGGAATATAAAGATCCACCGGTTAAGAAGTCCTTACGTGATCATATGCTGGAGAACAATTACACCTTACGGATTAACAAAATAGGACATGAGTGTGGGGATTATCATAACTATGGGAGTGAGAATTATTATCACCCATCAGATAAGAAAAAAACAATGCGTGATTATATATGAGCGATAATATGTATTACCAACCATCAGATTTTCCCACCTATGATCCGTATGACTATAATCAGTGGAAACATCAAAATTGGATAAATGAACCAACAACATGTTATAATGATTATTCTCTTGGATCCCCTATTTTTGAATATCCACCAGAAACGATCCAAGAGGAGTCATCTCCGAGTTACACAGTTACGGACATGTGGAAATTATTAGACGCACTTGAATCACGCATTGATAGGCTAATTGAGACTAATTCATCCCAACCGCAACCCGTTGATTATTCCTTTGGATTCCATACTTATGATGAGATAATGGAAGCTAGTTCGTCTCAACCACAATCCAATCTAGAAAAATAATGCGAGGAAGGTGATCCTCACTCGCTTTTGACAAACTCTGGAATTCGGGATGGAGAGTTGAATTGTGTTAAGGAGCATATGGTTCAATTTTCAGATGAATCGATCTTGATGACGGTTCAAAGGAATGGTGAAGAGACATGAGTGTCTTTCGAATACAAAGATGATGACACACCTTCCTTACATGACACACAGGATTTCAATGATGAGGAAGAGGTCAGTTTATTCGAACCTCAACCCAATTCAGGAATAGAATGTGAGGAAAGCAATCCCATCCCAAGTATGCACAACAGGGAATTAGATAATGATATGATTCCGAAAATGAACGAACCGTTTGATATGACTTTGGAAGTTGAAACCACCCAGTTGAAGCCACCATCTGAGTCAAATACTTTTGACGATTCAATGCCTCTTCTGAGAATATCAATGAACAGAGTCCTCTCATCAATACTTCGTTTCTTGACCCTCAAATTGTGTGCGTAGGGTTAGAGCAAGAGAGTGTACCTCCATCCACTTTCAAAGACGATGGATTCCTTGGGCAGATCATCACAATCTCTAATGTGGAAAATAAGTCATGCTCAGCTGAACTTCCCAACTCTTTGGATGATTGCCTGGCACACTTTGTAGATTCAATTGAACCTATGATAAAAGAAATAGTGGATGCCTCGCAAGACAATACCTTGGTAGTTATCACTGACCAAGAGAACCCTCATTCTGAAGCCCCTCCTTCCCTAGACTCTGAATGTTTACCATTAAAGGAAGAAGAGCTGAAAATTAAACCGAAGAGTGAAACTTCGGAATATGTTGAGACTACATCACTTTTTAAGAAGTTTTCTGAACTTTATTTAAGTGTAGTCTCTGATTCACTATGGAATACTAACGTTGAAATTTTTTCTGCCACAGGTGAATCATATATACTTTGGACACTTCAGACGATAAAAAGAACACATTATGCTGAGGTCCCTCAATTTCCCTGGATATTCATGCTCCAGGACATCCAAGCCTATTGCAAAATGGGCATTTGGATGATCTTATTGAAAAACCTTCTGAGAAATTTACCAGGATACTGGCCGATGGTCAATGATTACTTTCATTGCTTGTCTGGCTGAAGACGTTAAACTTAGCGCTCCTGAGAGGCAACCCAGTTTTTTATTTCATTTCATTTCATTTTCCTAGTTAGTTAGTTCAATGTTTGTGGGTAACATTGCTACAAACCCTCACGAGACTACAACTCGTCCACTAGGGGCAACCTAGGGGTTTAAAGGCTTGTTGCATACGCTAAATGCAATCGAGAGCACCTGCGAAAGTGGTACAGGTAGGATCTTATTTTTGTTATTTTTGTTCTGCTTTAGTTGATTTCTCTCTGGTGTTGACTCGCTCTTACATGGATATTTTTGGAAAGCCTCTAGATTCTTTCGTACAAGTACTATCCTTCCATCACTCCTCTTTTACTTTCATTGTCTCATGTGCATTGCATATTTATTTCTTTTACATTGAGGACAATGTAGATTTTAGGTTGGGGGTTGGTAGATCAGGTAACCTAATCAGTATTTTCTTGATCCTTGAGTAAAAATTGTGAAAATTTTTAAATTTTTCTGGAATTTCTTGTGAATTTGAAGTGATTTTGACGGATAGTCATGATTGCAAAATTACAAGATACAGAATGTTAGTCATTTATGACTCTTGGATTCAGCCATCTGTTAGATTTCACAGATAAGTTTGAATTATTAACCCATGATTAGAAGCTTTAAACATTGATTGAGTCATGATTTCACATAACAAATCTCGCTTACACATGGAATGATTAACCTGATAATCACTACACATGAAAGAACCAGCCAGAAAAAAAAAATTCATTCAGTAAGAAGAAGAAAGAAAGGGTAATTCACATAATCTTCACCATAGGTTTGCTCCCTATAGGTGTAGATTCGATTCTCCATAGTTGACATATGAAAAAAAGTTAGGCGACAAGTTTTCACCATAGGTTTGCTCCCTATAGGTGAGAATTTGATTCCCCTCATTGGTGTTACTGTTCATAAAGAATATCACAGGCTGGTAGACTGAAAAGTTAATCTGTTGGCATGTCTTGGTTTCAAGTTTTGGTTGTCATGAATTCTGTTGTTATTTACCAATGATATCATGAAATTGACAATTGGATCTTTTAATGATTGTAAGCCGAGATTACACTATACACTCATGGAACTCAATGTTTAGAATTGTTCTAATTAATAGATTAATATTTTGAACTTAATTATGAAGTTTACTATGAGCTTGATTTCAGGAGAAAATTCTTCTCACCATTCATGAATTTTAGAATTCTCACATCTCAATTATCTGTTCACAAGTTACTCAAGTTTACAGGACTTGACCTTTATTTCTGAAATTATTTTTCACATGTTTTGCTCGGGACTAGCAAAATGCTGGTTGGGGGTTGTGATGAGTGTCGAATATTGCATATTAGACCCAGTTATTACCTAATTTTACGTACATGATGATGCTTAATGGAATATTTTAATTGTGTTTTTGTTGCAGTGTGTAAACAGGAGCGTTGACTGAAAAAGAGTACTAAAAGCATGGATTTGACGCTTCGAAGCCACCAGAGCAAGGAACAAACTCCAGAGGACTAATATTGACGGACTTACATGCCAGGGATCCGAGGAAATCAAGTCGTTCACGTTAAAGAGGCCTGAAAGTGGTGCAAAATGCAAGATCACATGGTTCCCGCCATCCGATTGGCTCGAAACTTCATACATGGGATGAGGGCTATAAATTAATCGTACATATCAAATTTCAACCCTCGGATCACTATGAAAGTGCCCCAACTGACAGATCAGCTCATAAACCGTTGATTCTAGGCCCACCTGATCTCTGGATATGCCTCAACTTTGGTCCCAACGCCTTAAATGGGATGATGAAATGAATGGATGGATTAGATTTCGCAGAAACATTACAATGGACCCCACTTAGTGTGGCATGTGCATAATGTACATGTGCACTAGCTGTGCACGACAGCAAAGAGTCGGTCAAACCGACTCTTGACCGACTTCCCTTAAACAAAGAAACGAATCTCTGTTTCTTGTTACGCAGAGCCGTCCGCTGACGGTGTAGATGGCCCACCATATCGGTTCAGATGAGCGATCTAGTCCATTCATAAGACTCCCAAGGTTGTTCTTACCATTGCCTAGGTGGCACTATTTCAAATGACAACGGATATTAGTTTTTCAACCGTTCAAACACAGGTTGGACGGTAGAACAAAAATCATGTGGGCTGCATCAACAGGCGTAAAAATTGCATTCTTAACCGAAATTTCGTCCTAAATTCAGTGGACAACGTAGATCTTGCACATGACACCACGAATAGGCCCCACCAATGTTGCAGCGTAAAGCCTGTTACGTAGGCTCGGTTTCAGCGTCCGAAACTGACGCTTTTTGGCCGCCTGAACGATCATGGTCGTTGATCAGATGGATGATCCAAACCGTCCATCATGTACAGGACCCAAAAATGTGCTAAGGGACGGTGTTTCTTTGAAAATTAAGCGAGGAAAGTGGCGAGTTTTGAAGCTCCGAACTTGGCTGCGAAAAGTTGCACTCCGTGTCCTGCTGCGACTCTACCACCGACTCCAGCCCTCCAGCAGCTATAAAAGAGGAGTTTTGGACGTGAGAAGGGGGAGCCAGAGCTTGGGGAGAGCCAGGGAGGAGATCCAGAGCTTGAGGAGAGAGAGTTTATTTTTATTTCCTTTATTTTTATGTTTTTCCTAGCTTAATCATGTTTATGCTAGGCTAAATTCATTAGCTAGGGCTGAGATGAAGCCCCTAATTTGAATAACTCTAGTTATATGTTGATTTTACCTTGATTCAATTGGTTTGTTTCTTTCTCTAGTGTGCTTGATTGGTTTAAATTCTGTACTTCTTCATCTATGAACTTGACCCGAGTCTATATATGGATGTTGTCTGGATGCTTATTCTAGGTGTTTGTGTCTGAACATGAACAGGTTTCCTATAGAGGTAGAAACAGGGTGCTTTAATGAATTATACACCCTATGTGCCTGACCAAGGACATGGGATGTGTTATTCATTGCATTGCTTTAGGAGATTAGACATTCTGTATGCCCGACTAAGGACACAGATTGTGCTTTCTTTATATAAGTTGTATCAGTCTAGATTAGGGTAAATCAACAGATAAAACAAGGGATAGGATAATTAGGGGTGGATTCGAAAGTCCTAGTGCTCTCTGTGATTGAATTTTCTTCCCTGTTCTCAATTGTTTTTCATAGAATTGTGCTTAGTAACTCGCTCCATTATTTATTGGATTAGTTAAGGAGAATCATAGAATCGAATTGTGACGACCAGTCCTCGTGGGAACGATCTCGTAATACATACTGTATCTACATCTGATTCGTATACTTGCGAGTTAAAAAATCATTTAAAGCATGTTAGTTTAAATAAAACATCAGTGGACCCTCTTCTTGGACGGGTCATCCAACGCCAAGTGTGGTGGAGCAGGGGTAGTCTTAGTCGCACCTGACTCTACACCTATCCAGCACTCGATCATATTAGGGTTGAAGGCCTCTAACAATGAGGCAGAATACGAAGCTCTATTAGCTGGGCTCAGACTGGTGGTCAATCTGAGAGTCCAATCCCTCGAGGTGCGATGCGACTCTCAGTTGGTAGTGAATCACATCTCCACCGAATATGAGGCCAAGGAGACCAGGATGGTAGCTTATCTGGCCAAGGCTAGAAAGTTGATAGAGAAGTTTGGGAGCTGCACTTTTAGTCAAATACCGAGAACAGAGAATTCCTGGGCCGACGCCCTCGCAAGGCTAGCCTCGGCCACGGAGGGAAAGATTCTTCGGGTCATCCCTGTAGAGTTCATAGAGCATCCTAACATTGACCGAATGGAGCAAGAATCGGTCAACCCAGTGAATGTCACACCGAGCTGGAAGGACCCGATTTACAATTACCTCACATCTGGTGAGGTCCCCTCGGACAAGTTGAAGGCAAAGCGTTTAAGAGTCAGAGTTGCACGGTACACAGTCTTGGACGGGATCTTGTAGAAGAAAGGGCATTCACAGCCCTACCTCAGGTGTCTGTTCTGATAAGGTAGACTACGTGATTCGGGAGATTCATGAAAGCATCTGTGAAAATCACTCTGGTGGTCAGGCCCTAGCTCTAAAAATACTCCGCTAAGGATATTTCTGGCCGACCATCAGGGAGGACTCGAAGAACTACGTCTAGAGGTGTGATAAGTGTTAGCGATATGTGGCCATGCCAAGGCAACCTGCGGAAGAGATGACCCCCATGAGCGAGCCGTGGCCTTTCGCCCGATGGGGGATCGACATCATTAGGCCCATGCCCATTGGGAAGGGGCAGGTCAAGTTTGTTATAGTTACAGTCGATTACTTCACCAAGTGGGCCGAGGCCGAGCCTATCGCGAAAATCACGGAGCAGAAGGTGGTTGATTTTGTTTGGAATAACATCATTTGTCGGGTTCGAATCCCTCACACTATTGTATCTGATAACGGCAAGCAGTTTGATAACGACAAGTTCCGAGGTATGTGTCGGGGGCTCGAGATTTCGAATATGTATTCCTCACTCCGGCACCCGCAATCAAATGGACAAGTGGAGGCAGTCAACAAAGTCATCAAGCACCATCTCAAAATAAAATTAGAGAGAGCGAAGGGCAACTGGGCCGAGGAGCTCTTATTCGTCCTCTGGGCTTATAGGACTACGGCTCAGTCGTCTACTGGGGAAACCCCATTTTCACTCTCCTACGGTTCTGAGGCGATGGTGCTGGTCGAGATTGGCCTCCCTACAGCTCGGGTCAGGAACTATTAAGAAGGTCAAAACGCCTAGCAAATTGCAGCTTGACCTACTCGAGCGAAGCTAGAGATGTCTCCAAACTCCGAGTCGCTGCTCGACATCAGCAAGTGACACGATTCTACAACTCTAAGGTCAAGACTCGACGATTCCGTCCAGGAGACTTGGTCCTTCGCCGAGTTTTCCAGAATACTGCAGAGCCGGGGGCTGGGGTTCTCGGACCCAATTGGGAGGGGCCCTACTGCGTGATCCAATCGACTAAGCCTGGCTCTTACCACTTGGAGGATCTCGAAGGGTATCAGCTCCCCCACCCCTTGAACATCAAGCACTTGAAAATCTACTACCCCTGATGTACTTGCCGCTGAAGGCCCTCAATAAGCGTACACCACGGAGCAGCTAGCTTTCAATAAAATCTGTTTCTACATATCTACTTAAACGACTTGTCAACAAACTGAGAAAATTGCCTCTCACAAGCAGAGGCTGATTCAACGGACTGATCCCTTAGAGAAGGGGTTAGTACATTAACCCATGAAAACTTATCAAGGGATCCCCTCATATTTAGGGGAAAAGCCAATGGATGACCCGATTCCTTGGCGAAGGAGTCGGCTCGTCGTATGACCAACGGATCTACAAAAAATCGCTCACCATTTGTGGGAAGATTAACCCCTCAGGGAGTCGGTCCTTATAATTTCAACATCATAAAATTCTACGAAACAACCAAGGGGTCTCTTAAGTATGAGAAGACGACCTTGAGATGAACCGACTTGCTAAGGAATCAGCTCAACAATTGACAACTTAACATCTAACAATCATCATTCAAAAAATCAACCATGATTATCACGCCCTCTCCAGAGGGTCAAAAAGATCATCCACAGAATCATCCATTGAACAATTGTTTAAAAGAATTAAAAGAAAAGGAGAACTATCTGGTCGGAGGAGGTTAAGAGGCAGGAGTCGGGCCCGGAGGGACGTCTTCAGTAGGTCTCTCCCCCGCGTCCTCGAGAAGTAGGGGCTCAAGGTTGAGTTCCGGATAGAGCTCTTGGACCACATCTATGCAAGCGTCAAAGCTACAATTATAGAACTTGGTAGCTTCGGCAGTTCTCTCCTTCGAGGACTTAAACGCGTCCACCGCGAAGGCTAGGGAGGCCTCGTCTTCAGCCCGTTGTGCTTCTTTTGTCCGATTACTGCTCGGCTCAACTCTTCCGCCGCCTCGGCCTTAGTTCGCTCCAGCACGTCACTCAATCGAGCATTGTCATTTGCAAGCGAGTCGGCGTGGGCCCTGGCTCCGGTTAGCTCAGTGCAGCAATAGCGCATCGTTGCTCGAAGGTCGTCGATGACCCCCTGGAGTTGCAACTCTCGCGCTTTTTCATCATCGAGCTGCCGGCGCAATTCTACTTGCTCTATCCGAAGGAATGCAGCCTCATCTCGGAGAGTCCCGACCTCACCCCTGAGAGTCGTTATCTCCTTGTCCTTCCGCGTGAGTTCCTTCAACCTCTCCTGAGTCATGAGGAGCTTCGGGATGGACTGAATCAAAAAAATAATAATAAATAATATAAGCATATGGACGTGATGAGAAGAGAATGAAGACAGGAAAGGTTAGTAAAATATCGAGTAGAAGACGGAGGTCATATCGTTGATGAAAGACTCATCCGACTTGGTAAGAATGGCTGTTATCTCCTCCTCCGGAGCATGCTTCGCAGCCCAGTGAACTAAGCCCAACATATGATAGCCCGGGGGAAGTCCGTCCCCACTGGCTCTGACCCGAGCTGACCCCATTGCTCCGCCAGCCTCGGTCCCGCTACCTACTAAAGCTTGGGCCTCAGCTCTGGGATCATCTCCTGCTTTGGGAGGAGAGAGCATCATGTCGGTCATCTGAATGGCCTCCTCCCGTTCGGAAGAAGATGGGATGGCTATGCAAGGTTCGAAGGTTGGTGGAGGTGCATCAGGAACGCGAGGGGCGACGACTGGAGGGGGAATTGGAGCCGGAGCGTTATCGACCGTGGCCCCGACCGCGATGTGTGCCGAAACTACAGCAGCTGAAGCCGGAGCTGCAACGACAGAAATTGGGGCCGAGGGGCCCCCATCGCGAGGAGTTGCCTGCCTCCTCCGATTAGTTGTCTTTGTCCGTGGTTCGGCCCTCGACATCTCCTCGACGGACGAAGCGGCCTTCCTCTTCCGAGATCCGAAGGCCTCGGTCATGCCTACACACAGGACAATGAGTTAATGTCCGAGCTGAGAGATCTTCAATTTCATCACAATAAAGGGGCACTTACTGAATGAAGTAGGGAGTGGCTCGGATTTGCAGAGCCCGGACCGATAAAGATTATCAGCAGTGATCAGGCTTCTGAACGCGCCCTGGCCTTGGCAATCTGATTCTTCTGGTCCGAGGTGATGAGAGGTTGGCCTCTCGGGAAGTCTGCAGAAATGAAGATAAACGTCGGTCAGAGTATAGCGAGCGAAGAAACATTGCAAAAGGATTGTTCGGGATTCGACCTGGAAGGGTAAATCGAGTAGGAACCCGAGTCCTCAGATTCCTAAGCTCCGCCACCGGTGCTTCCCACTCTCCCGAATCCCAAAACCACTTGTTCTTTCAATCCTTATTAGAGGACGAAAGTTGTAGGACTAGCCCCGAACCCTTGCTGCCTCGGGTCACGAAATAGTACTATGATTCCTGACTATCGTGCTTGATCAAATATAAGTTTATCAGCTCTTCTGGTGTCAGCTCCGGGTTCTTGACTTGGCGCCTGATGATGTATGAAGATATTAAAACCCTCTAAGCGTTGGGAGTAAACTGGCGTGGGGCCAGTTCCAAATATGCCGTCAGGGCTCAGATGAAGGGATGCATCGGAAGACGGAGCCCACATTGTAGGGCGCAGAGGAAGATCACTAGTTTCCCTTCTGCAGGGGCTCCAGCAGTGTTAAGGGGTTCTAGTGCCCATATCTGTACGGAGTCCGGGATCTCAAATTCTGATCGGACCCAGCACATCTGGGACTCGACCAATACAGAGCCTCCCGGGATGGTCTCTGCAGTTCGCCCACTCGCGGGCATCTCCGTAGCCCCCTCCGTCAAATCTCGAAGGGCCTTCTTCCCGCCCTTGCGGTGTGTCCTAGCCCCAGCTTCTTTGCCCCTCCTGTGCAGAGGGTATAGGGGTACAACATCAAGGGGGCCTTTTGAGGCCTCTCGTCTATCGTCTGAGCTCTCTGGCCTGAAGTCATCCTTGAAGGCATAATCGCCTCGGACCATCTCTGAATCGTTCGACATCACACAGAAGCGAAGGAAATAAGGGTAAACTGGAAACGAGAGGGAGGACTCATCGGACGGTCACCGGAAATCGCTTCTGCCGGAAACTGTTAATCGGTCGGAATCACCTCTCCCTCAGGTTGCAAGCGCTGAAAATCGCCTTCGCCGGAAATCGCCTCCTCAAGTAGCCCACAGCAACACGAATTCAGAAAGCAAAAATGTGAGCGCCTTCGAGTGCTATGGTTTTTATAACCCACAGATGATTCTTGCATTAATGGCGAGATATGATGACTGCAGCCGACCGTCACGAGCCAACCTCAGAGGACACGTGGCTGGAGGTCACTAGTCTGAGCACTGCCAAGTCACGTGCCCCTAGCATTGGGCAACGAGCTCCAAGCAGTGGAAGTGTCGCCTAGCTGCTCTTCATGGCTTACGTGGCGGTCCCTCATAATGTCTCTGACAATTCGAGATCCTAACCGCTGTCACGCGTCCGTTCGAGGATAACCCACGGACAGAAAGCCCCAAGAACATATCCTTTCGAATATGAAAACCATGATTACAACTGCACGCGTTGAGAGCGCAACAGAGGAAGCTACCAATCTTCCAAATATACTTACTCTCTGAGTCCATGTCCGAACTCGGAGAGTAGGGGGCTTCTGTTATAGGAAGATCAGAGATGCCTCAGCTCCGAGGTCTGAGATAATCCAGAGCCAATTCGAGGCATAGAACTAAGCTTAGAGTTGAGTATAGGTGAAGGATGAACATCCG